>OX463867.1:6551711-6675364 GCA_949825065.1 Odontocerum albicorne
TATCATTTAATTATTGCGAATTAATTCTCCGGTTCAGCGCACCTCTAGACCGGCCGCCGCTGGTTGCGAGTTAATTTCCTGCTGGAACCCAGAGTTTTTTAAAGAGGATTCCAGGTCTGGTTTTCACTAAAGGCCTCTTTAACATCTTTCTGATTGGTTGGAGGAGATTGTCACATGGCAATACGCCGACCAGGTCGAAATATATACAACGAAAGCGTAATACATTACAATAATCGTATTTTTGGCAGGTGTTAATAATAATAATGATAAAAAAAAACATTTATACTGCGCTATTAAAAGAAGAGACCCTCCACTATTAATAACACGATTTCTGTGACCTAGTTAGTAAGATAATTATCTCACAACCCAGGAGGTTGCGGGTTCAAATCCCGCTGGAACCCAGATTAAAAAAAAAGAATTCTTAAGGTCTCTTTAACTTATTTCTGGTTGGTTGGAAGAGATTGACACGTTGCAATAAGCTCGTCATAAAATATTCATAATGCTTATATATCGGGTGTTAACATAAGTCGTGTCCGTTTTTTCCAAATTTAAAATGAGCACCAAAAGTAAAACAAAATGGTAAAGGTTATACGTCATTCGAAAAAAAAAATTCTGCTCTACAAGATATTGTGTTTGCTTTTACGTTACATATATTATTTTATTTGATTACAAGCCTTCAAAATGGAATGTCAAGTAGACGAAAGTGAGCATTTTCGACACCTCGCTTAAGCCAATTCATGAAGATCCCCTTCAAACTACCGTAGAATTGGCTGAACAGATGAATTGTAGTCACATGACTGTATACCGCCATCTTAAATCAATGGGAAAAGTCCAGAAGTTCGGCGCTTGGGTTGTTGACATTCCATTTTGAAGGCTTGTAATCAAATAAAAAAATATATGTAACCTAAAAGCACCCACAATTTCTTGTAGAGCAGAAAATTTTCTTTCGAATGACGTATAACCTTTAGCATTTTGTTTTACTTTTGGTGCTCATTTTTAAATTTGAAAGAAAACGGACACAACTTATGTTAACACCTAATACAATTGTACAATTGTTTGTATGGTCGCGCGACCATATAAACAATTGTATATGAGCATTATGAATCATTTTACACGCGTATTCCAGCGATTTGTGCAACGCGGGTTCACGCGCGACTTTCTTAGCTTAATGTGTGTAATTTTGCTTTCTTGTTGCTGTAAATAATTTATCTCCAAACTTTGTATCTAGAACATGTTTTAATCTGTGTATTTTAGCTTTATAAAAATTAATAAATAAATCAATATATTTGCTTTTTTAAATTATTTTACGCTATTTTTTATTTACCAGTCAATTTTGACGTTATTCAGATATCGTGCATTGGGCCAATACCCCGGTTGCCTAACCATTGTCCCAGTTCTCGTAAAAGGATAGAAAACACGACAGGTTATTTATTTATTTTATTTAACACTTTTATTGCAAACACAATCTGGTGGGATTATTGCCAGGCGGCAATCTTTTCCAACCAACCGGACAAAAGTAAATGAATCAAGTTACTTGGTCGCGTAAATCGTTCAAATGACTATCCATCCCCACAAAATCCATAAACACGTACGTGAGCATATGCCCACAAACTCTACAAAGACAGACAATCACGCGAATATTCTTTTTCACATAAAGTGAGATATCATCAATCAAAGGAAAATGAAGGGATGGTGGAGAGGAAAGGAAAAGAAAAAGCAGGAATGAAACACGTTATTTTACTGACAAGAAATTAAGTTTTTTCAATCGCTTTTTAAAGCATGCCAAGGACGGGGTGAGTCTTATATTGGTTTGTAACTGATTCCAGAGTCTCACTGCATGGACAGTAAAGGACGGCGTAACAAAGAGGAGCGGTGAACTGGAAAGGCCAATAAACAATCTCAGGTTACGTGGAGAATGAAATGGCGCCCTTCCGATATCGCGCCTGGAATCAATGCCTCTGTTGCCTCACCCTTGTCTCGGCTCTCGTAGAAGGATACAAAACAAGACAGGTTACATGAAGAATGAAATGGCGCCCTTCAGATATCGCGCCTGGAATCAATGCCTCTGTTGCCTCACCTTTGTCTCTGCTCTCGTAGAAGGATAGAAAACGAGACAGGTTACATGAAGAATGAAATGGCACCCTTCAGATATCGTGCTTGGGATCAATGCCCCTGTTGCCTCACCCTTGTCTCGGCTCTCGTAGAAGGATAGAAAACGAAGCAGGTTACATGGAGAATGAAATGGTGCCCTTCAGATATCGCGCCTGAGACCGATGCCCTGTTATTTCACCCTTGTCTCGGCTTTTGCAGAAGGATAGAAAACGAGGCAGGTTACATGGAGAATGAAAAAAACATAACATGCTTTTGTTGTCCAGCAATTATAAACAAGAAATCTTTGTTTAACGTCAATAAACTCTCGAAAAAATAAAAATATCACAAATTATAACATAACATAAAAATTTCTTTAAGATAATTAGAAAAGACATAATAAAAAGCATAATAAAGTTTGCATTGTCGCAAGAGACAATCTGTCCGCCACGTCACGGTTTGATAACCATAAACAATCCTCTATTCATAGAGTGGAGAAAGTATCGTCTCCCGTGGTTACGCTTCTTCGCTTTAGTCTATGATCAGTGATTGTTTCTATGGAAATATATTACTTAGCCGCTAGGTAGAAAACTTAAGTTTAACTCCATAGATAACAGTAGTCCTGGGCCGAGTTAATTTAGACTACTCAAAATATCAAGTACGGACGCGACTACTGAGTGCGCCGATGTCGTCCAAGTGAATAGAACTATAATTATAGTTCGGAAAATCTAGGATGAGTCGTATGACAGTTCACAAATTTGCCCCGATACAACCTTGTAACGATGTTCAGTAATTTTAATTATTTTATCAACTTTAATATAAGCCTCGATTCTAATAAATAGCAAGTTATTTAGGTTTAGTTCTAATAAAGATATTTTTTTAAAGTTCTAATAGATTCTAATAAATAGCAAGTTGCATTACATAAAACTAACAATAATGACAAATTAATACATCTTGTCACAAATTAGCAAAAATGTGGCAGTTTGTTAAAATCAAATTATATTTGTTGACGTTTGTCAAAAGTCACTACGTTAGTCTGCATTGGCTAGGGATGGGATATTCGATAATTGAATTTTCGATTTTTTTATACATAAATCGTAATTAGTATTAATCCATAGTGGATTAATACTATTTAAAGATATTTGGCCTATTTAAAGATACATACAAATCATACAATACATTAGAAAGTCAGTATAATGAAAATTAGGAATTAAAACGTCAGTTTAGAGAAAAACAATTATTCGATTTATAAAAAAACTATTCGATTTGTAAAAAAAAACGATTTTACCCCATCCCTTTGTGACGTGACGTTTTAAACGTCGCACGGTTCATCCTAGACTTTCTGAAGTATAGCTTATGAAGTGGACATCCCTTGACACTGACGTATACTCCTTCATATACAGGAGTTCACAGCCATTATTCAAGACGAAGAAAAAGAGAAAATACTTCGTAGCACACTTTATCTCGAGTTTGGTAAAATAATTCGTCTGGTAACAATTCTTGCACGTTCTAGATGTGTGCGAGTGCCGATTCTCCTTCAAGAGCGGTATTATAACCAACAAACGCGATTTCAATCTGCAAGTTTCGTTTCTACCCCAATTATTCTTATTTCAAAGGGTTTATTAATGAAGATTGAAGACAACGTTATCTCCCGGCCATGTGTTTAATATATTAAGTATATTTCAAATTGAGCGGTTTTTTTTTAAATTCTTGAATAAAACACACAATTTGCTTTGATTTCAAAAAACTTTTTATTGGCCATTGAAGTATAATGTATGACATTTAAACACAAAAAAAACACAATCTGCCAAATATCCACCTCTTGCAGTTCCACAGATGTCCACTCAAAGACATTGCAGTTCTAACTCACAATAATTTCGTCCTTCAGCTCAGGAATTGGTCGGGGGTCATTCTTATAGACCTGTGGAATGTCACCGGTTCGAACTAACACAACTTCGTTCGAACACCAATACTCCAATATATATTTAAAATCTAAGTTCGCTCAATTTATCCGATCAATGAGTAATTAATATGTCCTTCTTGAAGAAGTTCTGCATTCATTTTGCGACCTGATAACACATCATCTAGACGCGCTTTACTTGTTTTTTTTTTTTTACAAAACATCTAGATAGCCTCGAAATAAAACCTGAGTTATAACTTTAAAGCTGTACTTAGGATATCCTTATAAACTAACGTAAACATGAAAAAGTACCCTATCTTTACTCATACACATACGTACCATCACGCCGTTTCCCTGCTGGGGTAGGCAGAACTGACAGATTGCTAGATTTACCTTTCTTGATACTTACATTTCGCCTCTTCCACATCCTTACACCACCTTATAAACACCTTCTCATACGTTTTCTCTTACTTATTATATTGCATTCTTTCAAAATATTATTCACTTGATCCAACCTTACTTTTCATGGTCTTTGTCTTCCACCCTTTGCACTCATATTTGCATTAAGTATCTGTTTGTTTTCTTCATATTACTTCGTTAATTTTTTTCACGAGCCCGAAGTATCTAAGAGCGCTCTTTTTCGTCTTACCTAACACATCAACCTTAAGTTCTCCTTTATCCCTATCGCTTAATTCCCCCTATGTATTCTTCAACATGCACGCATTTCTATTACATTTGTTTGGCTTCTTTCAGTATTTTTCAACGTCCACGTTTAACTCCCATATATCAAATTCGGCACTAAAATATTGGTGTGGACTCATCTTGGTAGATTTTGGTGTCCCGTTGACTTTGTTTCCTATCGCTACACACCATTGAATATCCATAGTAACCGTTCCATCACCTGAGAAAATTACAAACTGCCTAAATCACGTAACCCCAGAGAAAATAGTCCAACGGTGTCAGATCACATGATCTTGGTGGGCAATTAACATCACCTTTTCCGGAGATTACAATACATAAAATAATTCAATCATTTGAAAGCATTGTTGTATTGTATACGACTCCATTTTTATAAATGTCATACATTACACTTCTCAAATGTCACAAGACCCAGGCAAGTTCGCGACGCCATCTGAGTTTTATCCAAGAATAAAAAAAACGATCAATTCTAAAGACCCTTTATATATAATAAGGAATGTAACAGTTTTGCACTTTGTTCCACAGATTTTCTAGACACTTTATATCCTTTTCGGCAATACGCATTTATCCTGAAAATTACAATAATAAAAAGAAAGGAGACCTTCCACCCACATTTGCACTGTATATTTGATTAGTTTCTTCGTTCAATCGTTCCACGTGTCCAAACCATCTCAGCGTGCCATATTCATCTCACTTAACACATCAGCCTTAAGTTAACATTCAGCCCTAAACAATTCATTCAGTTTTCTTTCATGCACTGTTACCCCACGTATTCTTATTCTCAGTGCACGTATTTCAACAGCAGTTTTTAAGCTCCTTTTATTATTTTTCCATGTACTTCTATATATTAAAGTTGGTGCAAGAATACTATTGTGGACTATCATCTTCGCAGATCTTTATACTATTCGTTCCGAATATATGTGTTTCAGTGTCCCATCGACTTTGATTCCTATCGCAAAACACTGTTTGATATAAATCGCAACTCTTCCATTATTTGTAAAAATACTAGCTGAATAGCAGAATTCTCCGAATTGTTGTAAACTTTTATTGTTCACTCATGTATCACATTTACTTTTCCTTTCCCACTTTTCTATCACCGTGACTTTCTTTCTCAACATTCCTTATCAGATCTTCCTCTTTCCATCTCTCATACAGTTCACTTATGCGAGACTGTAATTCGTCCTCGTTCTCCGTCAACACTACCATGTCATCAGCATACAGCAATCATAACACATTTGTATGCCACCCATTGACCTATGTAGTTTCTTCACATATGAGTCAATGTTAAAAATAATCAACCATGGTGACATAACAACTCCTTGCTTTGACCTTTTTAAAATTTTAGGCCATTCAGTCAACGAACCATCCACATTAATACATGCTCTACCTATACTTTCAGCGTATAGCGACGCAATACCACGTATTAATTTACATCCAACCCCATATTCATTCAATATTTTCTAAAGCTTGCCTCTTATCACGCGGTCACAAAACACTGATTAGAATAATTAAATAAAAATATCCTAATCAGTGTTGATTGGGATAATTAAAAAAAAATATCCGATAGATGTATTTGTATTAAATAAATAAATAATATTTACGTTGAACGGAAGTGCCTATTAACCGGCATAACCTGGTCAAAGTAGATACAATTTAGAAACTGTTTTATCAGTTATTGTAAAATGCAAGTTACTGTCTTTTATGTTGTGTTTATTATCTAGTCTGACAATATTTATTTGAAACAAATTCGCATTTGTACCATATATTTTTGGAAAACTTTTTTTTTTTTCGAAAATAACGACTTAATGACTTTGTATTTAACCAATGTTTGTTATGTAATACAAGAATTCTTCTTCAGGACTGACTTCTTCTAGAAGCACTAAGTTTATATGTAACATACCCAATAAATATAGCCGTGCAAGGAATCACCCTCTGTTCTACATACCAACTTACAGGACGAATATCATGGCTAAACACTCAGTCACGCGTGGTATAGAGATATTGAACCAACTGAATGACACTGTGGATATAGTCTCGGTACCGTCTAGCAGTATGAGAAGAATCCTGGCTGATATTCTTCCTAACGAATAAGCTAACTCTAGAAGCAGACCCTCTTTGTGTAACAGGTGAAATCCGTGTAAAGTGGATAAACAAAAACGAGAAGAGGAATGACATATGATAGAATGTCTTGAAGAGGAATTCGTCGGTATGGTATATATCCATCCATACACTCTAACTTGTTCAGGCCAGATGATTTTGGACTTAAGTGGTATTTCGGTCAGTTATCTAATAATTTTATTACATATCCGCAATCTGTCCCTCACCTTCCACTCGCATCCGTACCGGGTTGACTCACCTCGGTTTTCCCTGACACTTTCACTCTTAATGCCTGCATACCTGCGCTGTGTCCGTGCCATTTCACAATATTTCTGCGTCATCGAATCCATATTGCGTAGAATGCATCAGAAATAACAATAATACAAATCATTCGTATTAGGTTGAATTGTCTAAACCAGGGGTCGGCAACCTTTTCAGACTTTTTATTTATTTATTTAACAGTTTATTGTTAGTACAATCTGAAAGGCTTATTACTAGGCGACAATATCTTCCAACCAACTAGATAAAAGTGAATTAAGCAAGTTACAGTACCCAGCGGTAAGTAATACACACCGGGCTTAAGAAAGAGACTTCTTCTTCTCCCTGGCTCCATCCCAACTCATTGTCTGCGAAGACTGTTGGGGTCAGCTCTCCTCGTCCTCAGGTTGTATGCTCTTCTGTCCCGGACTACGTCCCCCAGGCCGTGCCTCTGCATCAGGTTATCTTTTTGCACCACCCATGAATTCTTTGGTCTTCCTCTGGTTGTTATTCGAGGAAGATCCAAGGAGATTGCCTGGTTCACAATGTGATCAGGTGTTCTGCGTCCAACGTACCCATACCATCTCAATCCATCCGCCTCTCCTCCATCTTGATGTTGATGTCTGTAATACCTAGGCTTCCACGACTGCGTGAGCTTTTTATTTTGTATCTTAGGGACACACAAGCTGACCATCTTAGCATGCGCATTTCAGCAGTTTCTAGTTGCCTAGAGTAAGAGTTATACATCGTCCAGCATTCGGAGCCATGGAGGAGTAGCCTTAAGAAAGAGACTGTCGGCTATAATCGGCTAAATTCGGCATTGTAGAAGAGCGTCGTCTCTGTCGCACGATGCGCTAACAACCTCGCGAAGGAACACGTGTATGAATGACATAGACGACGCTCTACAAAGCCGAAGTTAGCCTATTATGGCCGACAGTCTCTTTCTTAAGCCCGATGTGTATTACTTACCGCCGGGTACTGTACGTAGTCGCAAAAAAACATTCAAATGATTATCCATCCCCACGAAATCCATGAACGTATAACATACGTGAGCATATGCCCATAAACTGCACAAAGACGAACAATACCCCGAACATTCATTTTCATATAAAGTGAGATATCATCAATCAAAAGAAAAGGAAGGGATGGTGGAGAGGACACGGGGCTTATTAAATTTTTAATTTTAATACGACTAATAGGGTCGTAAGTAATTAACAGAAAAAAGAGAGTGCAAAAAATTACTAGTTTTTAATTTAAACTTTAAAAATGTAGAAATATTATCTTAATTTCTAGTCAGTAAAATAACGTGTTTCATTCCTGATTTTTCTTTTCCTTTCCTCTCCACCATCCCTTCCTTTCCTTTTGATTGATGATATCTTACTTAATATGAAAAAGAATGTTCGGGTGATTGTCCGTCTTTGTGGAGTTCGTGGGCATGTGCTCACGTATATGTTTATGGATTTCGTGGGGATGAATAGTCATTTGAATTATTTATGCGACCACGTAACTTGCTTCATTTACTTTTGTCTGGTTCGTTGGAAGAGATTGCCACCTGGCAATAAGCCCGCCGGATTGTATTTGCAATAAAAGTGTTTAATAAATAAATAAAAAATATTTAAACGATTTTCTTGTATCAGGGCACGCCTCGGCTCCCCGTGGGTACACTCAAACTATTGGGCAACCTAATTTCTCTCTGTCCATAGTAGCTTTAATAGCAAACACTTTAGCTTCAATATCGTCCCTTTACCCTGTCGTATTTTTTTGCGACCATCTGGATCAATCCGCAGAACACTTTCTGTGGTACTGCGATGATAATCGAGTCGGTAATTTCCTATGTGAACTCCACTCAGCCTTACATCGGTTCATCTCCGGACCTATTGGCTACTCCGGTCTAGTGACGTCAAATGGTAGTTTTATTGCATTTGAAGTTTTCTTTGAAAGTACTGTCAACTTGCTGGACTGTCTGAATTCTAGGCTTTAAGCCACTTTGTAAGAAAAATATTTCTGCGTTGCGAGTAATTTTTCTTCTCCCATGATGTCGGACCTTAAGTCCGTCGTCCCTACTGTTCTTTTCACACTCAGGTGTATAACCACCGGAGAAGCAGTCCCTTTGGACAGTTCCTTCTTCGTCACTACGTGACGTCACGTTAAAAAAAATATTTGGATCTTCTAGTGTATAGTAGATCGCGCTGTACGGGGACTTATTTTGTCGCACATAACAGCGTGGATGGTGGTGGATCAAACTGAATATGAAACAAACCTGATTTATAACGATATTTTGAATAAAAGAAATACAAGAAGTCAGATTAATTGTCAGAGAGTTGTATAAGAAGGCGTATGGATAAGGAAGAGGTGAAATATGTTTGTTGAGATAGGAAATTCTAAGTCTCTGTGCTCTCTACCTATCCTAACAGGGAAACGGTTTGTACGTATAAAATGTTCCAGTGATTAAACACATTGTATAATCTACCATTGATTCTATTGCTCGCTACTACTCTTTTTCAATATCTTACTTCGCACGAATATCCTATGTGAAAATGCATCCAAGATTTCCTCGACTTGCTCTTATGTTTTATTTTTTCCCTTTTATAATGATGATGATGATATATGGAACAGGAATTCAAAATATATTTATTTAACTAATTTAAATTTTTCCTCTTGTTTCAGCATTCGACCCACATGTATCACAAATATCACCGAATTCCGCCTACGAAGTTCAGGGAAATGATGACTTGAGACCCTTGGAGACAAGTGAAGTCATTATCATACAACCATCTATAGATATACCAGCTAATATCATCTATAAAGATGATAGCCAAGGAAGAAACATCGAAGATGAAGAAGAAAATGAAGAACGTACAGTAGTCAAAAGATCGGCAGCTCCAATAATACAAGAATATAACAGAAGATCAAAAACATACGATAATTTAATATCTTCTAAAAACATTGAAGAAGCATTAGAAACTAACGATGTAGAGATACATCAGAAGCCAAGGTATTACAATCTGATACAACCGACAAGAACTCAACACGATATGACAGTTGATGGAAGAATTGTGCCTTCAATCATGGGAACAGGAGGAGATATTAAACTGAACCAGGGGGAAGCCAGAGGGGTCCTGAAAGCCAGAGCACTCTCGCCCAAGGGACCCCGAAATCTTCCGAATGTGACGCCGAGGGATACTGCTACCTCGATTAGATTCGACTCGGCTGGAAGACAGGCTAACCCAGATATCCAAGATATTATAACTGGAATAGTCAAATTGTTGAATGGAAACGTTAATGTTCAAGCTAATACTCAACCAGCAAATGGAAGACCCGGAAGGCCACAGCCATCTAGAATAAATAACAGAGGACCTCCAAGAATATCTGATGTTCCACCTTTACCACCTGATTTTGATACTCCAGGACCAGCTGGACCTGGCCAACTAGTTCCTCCAATGCCTCCTCAAACATCTACCAAAATCCCACCCCCATATCCATTTGATAGACCACCAAATCATGATCAACCTCCTCCGAGACCATTCTTGAATGGTGTTCCTCTACCAGAACAGATTGTACCAGTTCTCAACAATCAGAATTATAGACCAAATGGTTTTGTTAATGGAAGACCGCAGAATATACCACCTTGGCAAAGACCTAGACCTCGTCCACCAAATCCGAATAGAAGACCAAATCCTAGTTTACCTATGTATAAACCTATGCCTTCTTCTATAGTGGAACCTCCAACTCAAACATCTGCAAGTTTAGAAGAAAATCTTACGTCTGTTTCTCCTGTAGAAGATATAATGAAGTTGAAACCAAACAATGAAGTTCATGTGAACCCTGAAAGGAGACCAATAATAGGACCAACAGAGCAAGAGAATGAAACAACAGAATTGGAAAATACTGATGATGCAGATGAATCTAATAGCAGTGATGAAGATACTTCAGCAACTGTAATAGAAAACTTTACACAAACAGCTCAAGAAATACCAATCCTTGAAGAGGAAAACATCAGCTTTGTAAGAGATAGAGAACCTCCAAGATCAACAGTTCCACCATCAACGACAACGAAGAAAGAAGAGATTGAAGTTAAAGTAACTACAACAGAAGAACCGAAAAAGGAAGAAACACCAACGAAACAAGAAATATTAAAAGAGAATGAAATGTCAGATAAGAAGAAGCCGACAATGATTAAAAATGAGAAAGAAAAACCAAACAGTAATAAGAAACAAGAAGAGAAAGTTAAGGAAAGTGAACAGAATGTTAAACCAACTATCACTTTAGGAGAAGAAGATGCTATTAAAGATTTGAATAACAGTTTAATTTTCCAACCAACCCCTGTTCTGGAATCTTCAAAGGTCGACATTTCAATCAGCTCGAATGCTTCGCAGAATGAAACTAACATACAACCGTCATCAGCAGTACCGACAGAAAAGTTGCCATCAACGTCTTCTGTATTTAATACTACATCCACGACATCGTCAACAATTTCTGTAGCACCTACTGGAACTGATAAAATTAACCCAACAACAAGTAAGTAGATTTTGTGATTTATTTTATGAAACATTGTTTATTCCACTATTTGTAACGGTATAACACTACCTGTCTCAAAGCTTTCACCTCATCATCAGGGGTCTTCAAGAGTTTTGTTTGTGCTCCCCTGCTGCCGTGCTCCCGTCATCCGTGTTCCCATCATCCGTGCTCCCCTCATCCGTGCTTCCCCTCTCGTACTCCCCTCATCAAGAGTCTTGTTTGTGCTCCCCTGATGATGAGGTAAAAGCCTTGAAACCGGTAGGGTTATACCGTTACAAAAAGTGGACTAAACAGTGTTTGATAAAACAAATTACAATGTCTTTAAAACTCCACAATGTTAATGCCTTAATTACAAAATAATATATAATATAATTAGATTTTGTAGGTTTGACTCATGAATTAGAGACAGATCCCATACAGCATCAACCAAAACAGATGTGCTCACATCTATAAAGTACCAGAGATATATATTTTTGATAGTCATACTTCGGTAGTCTCCCAAATTAAGTTTTTACTTCTAGCCAACAAACATAGACTTCATATCAAGTATCACTTCCAGGAATCCATTTAAGGAGTTACTTCCAGCAATCTATCATAAATTCTAAATTGAGTGTTGCTTCCAGCACATCCAGGACAAGTGTGGGCCAAAAAAAACATGCGTTTAAAAATCATGAACGCTTGTCACATCAATTTTGCACCAGTGTTTGTTGCGCATTATTTAATTTTATGCGTTGTGCTTAATTATCTGCTTCTAGAGAACCCGCCAGCATGGATGACGTATTCACTCATGCTAGAAAGGGTTCAGAAAAGATTTCTCCGTTGTCTCTACATGAGAGAGTATGGATATTATCCCTGGCTTTATCCAAGTGTCTTACTGGGGATGCTGAGTACAGATCATTAGAGAGGGGAAGATCTCTTCGATTGGGTGTCCACTTTTTTGTTTGCTCAGGGGTAATCTAGTTAACCCACCCGCCCTGAACAGTCTTGGTTTGTATGTTCCGGATAATTATATGACACAACGCTCCCATAGATAGTTGTATCAACCTATAAGTCGAACCAACCTGCCTTTGGAGACGCCAGTGGTAGGTAGAGCAATCACACTGTTTAACCGTGTGTGTCCTCATATAGACGTGTTTCATGTATCGCTCAGCTCCTTCAGGAGAAATCTCTTGAATTCAGTGTAATACTTGAAATAATTTCGAGTATTAAATTTCTAATTTAAATTACATTAATAAATATGTAAACAAAGATTCAATTACAGGGGTTGATTAATTTATTTATGTTTGCTTTTAGCGGGTCAACCAAACTCCCCCTACAAACCTTACCGTCCCAGACCAGGGATAGTCTTAGATGATCTAGAATATCGGCCCGGAGGAGGAAGACACCCCAACGCATCTCTAGGATCTCACCCTGGTGGGATCCACAAGCAGCCTCCGGCTCGT
This sequence comes from Odontocerum albicorne, assembly GCA_949825065.1. Classification (NCBI taxonomy): domain Eukaryota; kingdom Metazoa; phylum Arthropoda; class Insecta; order Trichoptera; family Odontoceridae; genus Odontocerum; species Odontocerum albicorne. The sequence goes on from OX463867.1 coordinate 6,564,714, forward strand.
TACCCTTATCCTCACAGACCAGGGCTGGGAGGAGGTAAGGGAGACATCTTCGATGTAACTGTTTCTGCTATCCAAGGTCCTGGTGGAGGAACTGGGCCAGCTACAGGTATGATGCTGGTGATAATTTTTTTTTTAATTAAAGAATAGGGCTGTTTTATGACCATGAAATAAACTATTATGAAAGTAAAGAACGATATATTAGAGCGGCGGCCGTAGTATAACGCTTAAGCTAGAGTTTCCTAAGAAAGCTGTTACGTTATATAGCAGCCGTAACATGACGTGATGCTACGGACGTAAAGAAACGGATGTAAGAACGGTGACCAGAGATGTAAACTAAAAAAAAAGACGGAAACGGACAGTGAGCGTATTGCGTTGGAGAATGGACGTGTGCGCAAGTAGTTTGCGTCGCATCCGCCTGGCGCGCCGCCAGATGGCAGAAATGAGAACCCACAACTGTCAGTTGGAAACGTGAAATCTGACAGCTCCGTGAACGAATTTATGAAGTATTAGTTTGGCTTTTATTTTTTTAAGTAAGAATTAACATTAGGCCCTTTTAAATTTGTTTAGAATAATTAATCATATAAACCCCCAGCAAGGCAAGGCAAGGCAAGGCAAGGCAAGGCAGGAATACAACCTTATCAATTTACAATACACGTGCATTCCTGATTTTTCAATTGTAGTCTCGATATTATTCCACATATTTTGTTTCAACTGGGCTTTTCTATAGTCTGCTCTTCACATTTTATAAAATTTCATTATTTCTTACAAAATCAATCAATATTTCGCCATTTTCGCTGGTCCAAATTACGTTTGCACTCATTTTTTAATTTAAAACGGTGTCCGCTACACGGGAAAAAACGTTCCACGACTGTTTGCTCCGAAATGACGGCCGCCATGCAAATGACAGCATCGCTATTTGACGTTACGCTCAAAACCAACGCTCTCTAGGAAACCAACGCTATTGGTTTGCATAGACAATGTTTTATTACGACCGCTACATAACGGAACCGCTTTCTTAGGAAACCCTAGCTTTAGCCATCACACTAAGCAAGCGGGCGACCACAGGTTTGATTCCTGGTGGATTCATTTTCGGTCTGGTTTCACTTCTTTTTTTGGTTTATTAATTTTCAAACCTTCTACAATACATCTCTCGTATACCTCACTTATCATATCTCTTAAATCGCCTTCGTTTTCAGCAAATATAACATAATATTATCTTTTTTTCTTCTTTCTAGTACACATAGAGAATGTGGACCCTCTCACTGGCCAACCTGGTGATATCATAGTCTCAGCATCAGGAGAACACGGCTTCGTCTCCATAGATGGAAAAAGAACTTACCTGAATCTAATGGGAGGACAGGCAACTTCTCCAGCACACTACAAACCCACAGCTGTTGTAAAGTCTACTGCAGGTTCGTTATCAAATAAATACTTTCGAAATCAAGCTCAAGATGTGGTTGAGAGATGATGAAAGGATCACAGCCTTGATTTGGTCATCATAAATGGCAATTGGTTTTCCAGAGCAGACAATCTTTGAGTGTCGTATCACCATAACGGATGTTTTGAACCTCATTTGACAAACACGATCGCTTACTACATCGACGCCTTGAACTGTGCGTGTAATTATTTTATTTGTGCCGGTTTTTTTTTCTTTTGCGGTAGTCTTCGTTTCTGGTCCTCGGAGTCGAGAATCCTTTAGCCATTCCAACATCAATTTAGTAAGAAAGCAAAGCTGTGCCGTATTTTGTTTTACGTGAGTGAACCGTTGCATACCAGCAAACTCACCGGCCACACCGCTGTACTGGATCCGGTGGCAAACCAAAGGGAGACGATCGGAGTGCATCGTGATGTTTTTTTCTCCTTTTTTTGAAAGAATATATATGACGCGTAAGTCATGAATATCCTTATACCTCCGAGCACTTTTTTTTAAGAGTAGATATGACCGAAGCAATAGGTATCCTTAACCTGTACACCGCGTTAAAAATTAAATCCCACGAATCCTGTGCGCGGCACAATTTCGGCGTTTTTTAATTTCTAAGTTTAAACGCGTATTTTGTTTAGAACCAATGATATTTGATTACAACACCAAGTAAACATGACATTCAAGTAATTTCCTGATAATAAATAATAGTCATTACTCTTAAGGAGACTCATTAAATAAAGGAGATAAACTAAACATTACGTAAAATACACAAAGGAATGCTACAGATCAGATCACAGGCGTTTGTGCTTCCCGCGAGGAACACGTTAATACCCTCGAACACTAGGCGGAAAAAAGTGCCTGTGTAATTCGAGGCGAGTAGCACAGCACGGAGTTCGAACCAGCGATATTCCGCACGGAAGTCTAGTGCGTTACCCCGAAATATAAACGGCGTGAAGGTATGGTTAGTGAAAAATGTAGATAATGAAGAAATGAAAAAGAACGTAGTGAAAATAATTGTTCCTTTGATATTTTCAGCTGTTACTGGGACAGGTTACGCAGTTCCTGAGATAGAGGCAGCTGCTGTATCGCCGCATCGACCCATCCCTCAAGCACCAAGAAGAACCACTCATCAACCACCAGTCAGGTGAGGGAGAAATATGATTAAAGATGGGCTGTATTCATACTTCCTTTAAGATCCAGAGTGATCGCCTTTAAGAATACCAGTAAAGCATATTTCATCTTTAAGATACTTGGACCGGATTCCCATTTAAGTCAAGTGTCACGGAATTATACCTCTTTAGCGTAATGTTTCTCATATAATCATCATAATTACAAATGTGAAGATATATATTTCTCATATAATCATCCTTATTACAAATGTGAAGATATATGTTTCTCATATGATCATCCTAATTACAAATGTGAAGATATATGTTTGTCATATAATCATCATAATTACAAATGTGAAGATATATGTTTCTCATATAATCATCATAATTACAAATGTGAAGATATATGTTTCTTATATAATCATACTTATTACAAATGTGAAGATATATGTTTCTCATATAATCATCCTAATTACAAATGTGAAGATATATGTTTCTCATATAATCATCCTAATTACAAATGTGAAGATATATGTTTCTCATATAATCATCATAATTACAAATGTGAAGATATATATTTCTCATATAATCATCCTTATTACAAATGTGAAGATATATGTTTCTCATATGATCATCCTAATTACAAATGTGAAGATATATGTTTCTCATATAATCATCATAATTACAAATGTGAAGATATATGTTTCTCATATAATCATCATAATTACAAATGTGAAGATATATGTTTCTTATATAATCATACTTATTACAAATGTGAAGATATATGTTTCTCATATAATCATCCTAATTACAAATGTGAAGATATATGTTTCTCATATAATCATCCTAATTACAAATGTGAAGATATATGTTTCTCATATAATCATCATAATTACAAATGTGAAGATATATATTTCTCATATAATCATCCTTATTACAAATGTGAAGATATATGTTTCTCATATGATCATCATAATTACAAATGTGAAGATATATGTTTCTTATATAATCATACTTATTACAAATGTGAAGATATATGTTTCTCATATAATCATCATAATTACAAATGTGAAGATATATATTTCTCATATAATCATCCTTATTACAAATGTGAAGATATATGTTTCTCATATGATCATCCTAATTACAAATGTGAAGATATATGTTTCTCATATAATCATCATAATTACAAATGTGAAGATATATATTTCTCATATAATCATCCTTATTACAAATGTGAAGATATATGTTTCTCATATGATCATCCTAATTACAAATGTGAAGATATATGTTTGTCATATAATCATCATAATTACAAATGTGAAGATATATGTTTCTCATATAATCATCATAATTACAAATGTGAAGATATATGTTTCTTATATAATCATACTTATTACAAATGTGAAGATATATGTTTCTCATATAATCATCCTAATTACAAATGTGAAGATATATGTTTCTCATATAATCATCCTAATTACAAATGTGAAGATATATGTTTCTCATATAATCATCATAATTACAAATGTGAAGATATATATTTCTCATATAATCATCCTTATTACAAATGTGAAGATATATGTTTCTCATATGATCATCCTAATTACAAATGTGAAGATATATGTTTGTCATATAATCATCATAATTACAAATGTGAAGATATATGTTTCTCATATAATCATCATAATTACAAATGTGAAGATATATGTTTCTTATATAATCATACTTATTACAAATGTGAAGATATATGTTTCTCATATAATCATCCTAATTACAAATGTGAAGATATATGTTTCTCATATAATCATCCTAATTACAAATGTGAAGATATATGTTTCTCATATAATCATCATAATTACAAATGTGAAGATATATATTTCTCATATAATCATCCTTATTACAAATGTGAAGATATATGTTTCTCATATGATCATCATAATTACAAATGTGAAGATATATGTTTCTTATATAATCATACTTATTACAAATGTGAAGATATATGTTTCTCATATAATCATCATAATTACAAATGTGAAGATATATATTTCTCATATAATCATCCTTATTACAAATGTGAAGATATATGTTTCTCATATGATCATCCTAATTACAAATGTGAAGATATATGTTTCTCATATAATCATCATAATTACAAATGTGAAGATATATATTTCTCATATAATCATCCTTATTACAAATGTGAAGATATATGTTTCTCATATGATCATCCTAATTACAAATGTGAAGATATATGTTTGTCATATAATCATCATAATTACAAATGTGAAGATATATGTTTCTCATATAATCATCATAATTACAAATGTGAAGATATATGTTTCTTATATAATCATACTTATTACAAATGTGAAGATATATGTTTCTCATATAATCATCCTAATTACAAATGTGAAGATATATGTTTCTCATATAATCATCCTAATTACAAATGTGAAGATATATGTTTCTCATATAATCATCATAATTACAAATGTGAAGATATATATTTCTCATATAATCATCCTTATTACAAATGTGAAGATATATGTTTCTCATATGATCATCATAATTACAAATGTGAAGATATATGTTTCTTATATAATCATACTTATTACAAATGTGAAGATATATGTTTCTCATATAATCATCATAATTACAAATGTGAAGATATATATTTCTCATATAATCATCCTTATTACAAATGTGAAGATATATGTTTCTCATATGATCATCCTAATTACAAATGTGAAGATATATGTTTCTCATATAATCATCATAATTACAAATGTGAAGATATATATTTCTCATATAATCATCCTTATTACAAATGTGAAGATATATGTTTCTCATATGATCATCCTAATTACAAATGTGAAGATATATGTTTGTCATATAATCATCATAATTACAAATGTGAAGATATATGTTTCTCATATAATCATCATAATTACAAATGTGAAGATATATGTTTCTTATATAATCATACTTATTACAAATGTGAAGATATATGTTTCTCATATAATCATCCTAATTACAAATGTGAAGATATATGTTTCTCATATAATCATCCTAATTACAAATGTGAAGATATATGTTTCTCATATAATCATCATAATTACAAATGTGAAGATATATATTTCTCATATAATCATCCTTATTACAAATGTGAAGATATATGTTTCTCATATGATCATCCTAATTACAAATGTGAAGATATATGTTTGTCATATAATCATCATAATTACAAATGTGAAGATATATGTTTCTCATATAATCATCATAATTACAAATGTGAAGATATATGTTTCTTATATAATCATACTTATTACAAATGTGAAGATATATGTTTCTCATATAATCATCATAATTACAAATGTGAAGATATATGTTTCTCATATAATCATCCTAATTACAAATGTGAAGATATATGTTTCTCATATAATCATCCTAATTACAAATGTGAAGATATATGTTTCTCATATAATCATCATAATTACAAATGTGAAGATATATATTTCTCATATAATCATCCTTATTACAAATGTGAAGATATATGTTTCTCATATGATCATCATAATTACAAATGTGAAGATATATGTTTGTCATATAATCATCATAATTACAAATGTGAAGATATATGTTTCTCATATAATCATCATAATTACAAATGTGAAGATATATGTTTCTTATATAATCATACTTATTACAAATGTGAAGTTATATGTTTCTCATATAATCATCATAATTACAAATGTGAAGATATATGTTTCTCATATAATCATCATAATTACAAATGTGAAGATATATGTTTCTTATATAATCATACTTATTACAAATGTGAAGATATATGTTTCTCATATAATCATCATAATTACAAATGTGAAGATATATGTTTCTCATATAATCATCCTAATTACAAATGTGAAGATATATGTTTGTCATATAATCATCATAATTACAAATGTGAAGATATATGTTTCTCATATAATCATCATAATTACAAATGTGAAGATATATGTTTCTTATATAATCATACTTATTACAAATGTGAAGATATATGTTTCTCATATAATCATCATAATTACAAATGTGAAGATATATGTTTCTCATATAATCATCCTAATTACAAATGTGAAGATATATGTTTCTCATATGATCATCCTTATTACAAATGTGAAGATATATGTTTCTCATATAATCATCATAATTACAAATGTGAAGATATATGTTTCTCATATAATCATCATAATTACAAATGTGAAGATATATGTTTCTTATATAATCATACTTATTACAAATGTGAAGATATATGTTTCTCATATAATCATCATAATTACAAATGTGAAGATATATGTTTCTCATATAATCATCATAATTACAAATGTGAAGATATATGTTTCTTATATAATCATACTTATTACAAATGTGAAGATATATGTTTCTCATATAATCATCATAATTACAAATGTGAAGATATATATTTCTCATATAATCATCCTTATTACAAATGTGAAGATATATGTTTCTCATATGATCATCATAATTACAAATGTGAAGATATATGTTTGTCATATAATCATCATAATTACAAATGTGAAGATATATGTTTCTCATATAATCATCATAATTACAAATGTGAAGATATATGTTTCTTATATAATCATACTTATTACAAATGTGAAGTTATATGTTTCTCATATAATCATCATAATTACAAATGTGAAGATATATGTTTCTCATATAATCATCATAATTACAAATGTGAAGATATATGTTTCTTATATAATCATACTTATTACAAATGTGAAGATATATGTTTCTCATATAATCATCATAATTACAAATGTGAAGATATATGTTTCTCATATAATCATCCTAATTACAAATGTGAAGATATATGTTTGTCATATAATCATCATAATTACAAATGTGAAGATATATGTTTCTCATATAATCATCATAATTACAAATGTGAAGATATATGTTTCTTATATAATCATACTTATTACAAATGTGAAGATATATGTTTCTCATATGATCATCATAATTACAAATGTGAAGATATATGTTTGTCATATAATCATCATAATTACAAATGTGAAGATATATGTTTCTCATATAATCATCATAATTACAAATGTGAAGATATATGTTTCTTATATAATCATACTTATTACAAATGTGAAGATATATGTTTCTCATATAATCATCCTAATTACAAATGTGAAGATATATGTTTCTCATATAATCATCCTAATTACAAATGTGAAGATATATGTTTCTCATATAATCATCATAATTACAAATGTGAAGATATATATTTCTCATATAATCATCCTTATTACAAATGTGAAGATATATGTTTCTCATATGATCATCATAATTACAAATGTGAAGATATATGTTTGTCATATAATCATCATAATTACAAATGTGAAGATATATGTTTCTCATATAATCATCATAATTACAAATGTGAAGATATATGTTTCTTATATAATCATACTTATTACAAATGTGAAGTTATATGTTTCTCATATAATCATCATAATTACAAATGTGAAGATATATGTTTCTCATATAATCATCATAATTACAAATGTGAAGATATATGTTTCTTATATAATCATACTTATTACAAATGTGAAGATATATGTTTCTCATATAATCATCATAATTACAAATGTGAAGATATATGTTTCTCATATAATCATCCTAATTACAAATGTGAAGATATATGTTTGTCATATAATCATCATAATTACAAATGTGAAGATATATGTTTCTCATATAATCATCATAATTACAAATGTGAAGATATATGTTTCTTATATAATCATACTTATTACAAATGTGAAGATATATGTTTCTCATATAATCATCATAATTACAAATGTGAAGATATATGTTTCTCATATAATCATCCTAATTACAAATGTGAAGATATATGTTTCTCATATGATCATCCTTATTACAAATGTGAAGATATATGTTTCTCATATAATCATCATAATTACAAATGTGAAGATATATGTTTCTCATATAATCATCATAATTACAAATGTGAAGATATATGTTTCTTATATAATCATACTTATTACAAATGTGAAGATATATGTTTCTCATATAATCATCATAATTACAAATGTGAAGATATATATTTCTCATATAATCATCCTTATTACAAATGTGAAGATATATGTTTCTCATATGATCATCATAATTACAAATGTGAAGATATATGTTTGTCATATAATCATCATAATTACAAATGTGAAGATATATGTTTCTCATATAATCATCATAATTACAAATGTGAAGATATATGTTTCTTATATAATCATACTTATTACAAATGTGAAGTTATATGTTTCTCATATAATCATCATAATTACAAATGTGAAGATATATGTTTCTCATATAATCATCATAATTACAAATGTGAAGATATATGTTTCTCATATAATCATCCTAATTACAAATGTGAAGATATATGTTTGTCATATAATCATCATAATTACAAATGTGAAGATATATGTTTCTCATATAATCATCATAATTACAAATGTGAAGATATATGTTTCTTATATAATCATACTTATTACAAATGTGAAGATATATGTTTCTCATATAATCATCATAATTACAAATGTGAAGATATATGTTTCTCATATAATCATCCTAATTACAAATGTGAAGATATATGTTTCTCATATAATCATCCTTATTACAAATGTGAAGATATATGTTTCTCATATAATCATCATAATTACAAATGTGAAGATATATGTTTCTCATATAATCATCCTAATTACAAATGTGAAGATATATGTTTCTCATATAATCATCCTAATTACAAATGTGAAGATATATGTTTCTCATATAATCATCATAATTACAAATGTGAAGATATATGTTTCTCATATAATAATCATAATTACAAATGTGAAGATATATGTTTCTCATATAATAATCATAATTACAAATGTGAAGATATATGTTTCTCATATAATAATCATAATTACAAATGTGAAGATATATGTTTCTCATATAATAATCATAATTACAAATGTGAAGATATATGTTTCTCATATAATAATCATAATTACAAATGTGAAGATATATGTTTCTCATATAATAGTCATAATTACAAATGTGAAGATATATGTTTCTCATATAATCATCATAATTACAAATGTTAAGATATACTCGTATGTTTATCATATTATCATCATAATGACAAATGTGAAGGTATATGTTTCTCATATAATAATCATAATTACAAATGTGAAGATATATGTTTCTCATATAATAATCATAATTACAAATGTGAAGATATATGTTTCTCATATAATAATCATAATTACAAATGTGAAGATATATGTTTCTCATATAATAATCATAATTACAAATATGAAGATATATGTTTCTCATATAAAACATGAATACAACTCTTCAGCCAATTGCATATTCTGACACTCTTGTTCACACAATATTTTGTTATTACAACGCATCAAAGTGTGATCTAAATTATTTCTTTTTTTTTGCAGAATCGACACTTGTATCGTCGGAGATGACTCGACCTGTGATCAGACACAGAATGAAAAATGCAAGACCGAAGCTGGTGAGTTGTTAATTTTACACACATTATAATTTTTTGTTGTTGTTGTTGCTGCTGGGCCTCAAAGTGAAGATCCCCTCATCAATCCATCATAACTGTTTGAATCTTTCTCATCTGAAAAGAGACTTCTAGTGGACGAAGATATCAATTCCTAAAGCAGATGTCAGAGCCAACAGATCACGTTTCCACAGTTCTCATTCAGTTCCACTCTTCAAAGAACAAACACCTCACACGATCTAGACCTGCCTGTTTCCAGTTCTTAGGCGTCATACACAAGCTTGAAAATTCATTGAAAGACCATAAGTTTAAATCATCATCTACATACTCAGCGGCGGCCGATCCCGAGGTGCTCTGGGGCGCCGAATCGGAGAAGCAATTCGCAATATAGAGAAATATTCTCACGGTTTACTCTATGTCTGTGTCTGCCCTATATGTATGTCCTGTTGTCCGGTGCGTATTCGACATCGCTCCAGTATGAATTGGCAAACTTGACCGGTCAATTTGAAAGGAATGTTTTTTTAAATGTTACTTCAATTTTTTTTTAATTTTCACTTAAATAAAAATACTCCGTGGCTTAATTAGTTAGATACTCATCTCCCAGCCCGGGGGTTGCGAGCAGTGGCGGCCGGTCCCGAGGTGCGTTGGTGCGCTGAGCACCAACGCACCTCGAGGCGCTGAGCGAATATGAAATATCGCTGTCTCACGGTTTACTGTATGTCTCTGTCTGCCCTATATGAATTAGCGTTTCCGTCCGGTGCGTATTGGAGATCGCTCCGGTAGTATTGGCAAACTTGGCCGATCTATTTGAAAGGAATATTTTTAAAATTTTAACTTAAATAAAAATCCTCGTACTTTTTGTCAGTATTCTTTTACATATTTAATCTAAACAAATATTAACATTTTTGGAAGACATGTTTGCGAATATGTAATTTAAATATTGCGAATTATTTCTCCGGTTCAGCGCACCAACGCACCCCGAGACCAGCCGCCGCTGATCATATTGTCATGTAGCTCATGACTGAACATCGTGACTCCCATAATAACCTCTGACCACTCCTCTCCATCCAACCCTCCACTCAGCGCTTCGAAGGGCAGTTGTTAAGGGTAGTCCAGTTGCATTTCTCAATTGGTCAGTCCAACACGTTGGGAGTATTTCTCTCATGCGCCATCCTTCCACGCCTCTAGTAACCACAAACCTCTACAAACTCTCTCCTGGGCCACGAGTAATGCACCTAAAGAATTGGAGGAATCTTCGAAAGCGTTAGTTCGTCTTGCAGTCCATGGAATTCCTAACACCTTTCTCCAGAATCTCATTTCAAATGCATCTATTCTACGTCTCTCGCTTGCTCTTAGAGTCCAAATCTCCGCGCCATAAATGAATATTCCGAAGACGAGAGACTTAATTAGGCGCATTTTCCTCGTGGTGGTGATAGTTCTGCTCTTACATATTTTTTTCAGCTTTGACATATCATTTTTTGCCTTTCCAACTCAGCTCTTAGGATTTGCAGTTTGAAGTTAGTGAATGATAAATTTCACTATACGTTTTTTATAGTTTTCTTTTATAGTGATAATGTGTGAGGAGTTGAGTTTTGCAAGATGTTTCCAGTTGTAGTTGAGTGTCACTGTTTGTCAGGTTGATGAGAACGTGCAACGGGGTTTTTTTGTGTTATCAAAAATCGGAAAGAAGTATCGATTTATTTTTTCATGCTAAATATCCTCAGTGAGATACAGGCAAAAGCCTAGTTTACTGGGGATACGACAAATGAAAGGCAGCAAACCCAGATCCATTAAAATTATATGTCCAAATCAAATTACCTGTTGTTTTTTCTCAAATTGTGTATATTTCTTGTCATGTGTAATAATAAATAAATAAATAAAATATGAGATTGAACAAGAATTAATTTATTTTACGTTTTTCTAATTAGTGACTTTGTATTTCAGGAATATCGAGCTGTCAGTGCAGACCTGGGTATGCAAGAAGGAACCACCGTGACCCTTGCAGGAAGGTGGTAGCCATGGTTTTCAGTCTCCGTGTGGATCGGATGTATGACAGAAAGGTAAAAAATATTCGTTATAGGTGTTAATAATAGGATAGTAAAAAAGTTTTGAAAGCGACATCTATGGAGCAGTAGAAAATCAAAATTTCTACGCCATTTTAATATTTCATCTTTCATAAGAACGTACTCAAAATTTCATTTCGATCTGTCAATTCATTTTTAGTTTACAAGCCATTTGAAGTTGACGTGTCAGTATATTTTTTAACAATGGAAAAATCCGAATATCGTGCAGTGATTAAATTCTTTGTTTTGGAAGGTTTATCGGCTACTGAGATCCATGCAAAGATGGTGAAAGTATTAAAGGAGTCTTCTCCTTCATTTCCAACCGTTCACCGATGGGTTTTGGAGTTTAAGCGTGGCCGTACAAGCGTTGAAGACGATCCACGCTCAGGACGCCAAAAAGTGCATCAACACCAGAAATCATAGCGAAAATACAGGATATGGTTTTGAAAGATCATCGATCTACTGTGGATGTGATAGCTGACACCATAGGCATCTCACATGGAACCACATGGCATATTTTGGCTGAAGTTTAGGGTTTCAAAAAACTGTGTGCACAATGGGTGCCGCATTTGCTAACAATGCAACAAAAACACGTTCGAATGCGACTTTCTGAGCAACATTTGGAGCAATTTCGAAAGGATAAAAAGGATTTTCTGCGTCGATTCATCACTATGGATGAGACTTGGGTCTACCACCATGATCCTGAATCAAAACAAGAGGCTAAGGAGTGGTGTGAACCAGGCACTTGGGCTCCGAAGCGAGTTCGTGTCCAGAAATCGGCCAAGAAGGTGTAAGCGTCAGTTTTTTGGGATGCAAAAGGAATTTTATTGATAGATTATCTCCAAACTGGTAAGACAATCAACTCTGATTATTATTGTGACCTTTTGGACCAGTTGGATGAAAAAAATTGTGAAAAAAGACCCGGTTTGCAGAAGAAAAAAATCATTTTTCATCAAGACAATGCACCTGCTCACACAGCTCAAAAAACCATCGCGAAAATCAGTGAATTGGGGTACGAATTGTTGCAGCATCCACCCTATTCGTCAGATTTAGCTCCCTCTGACTTCTGGTTGTACTCACACCTCAAAAAATTCCTTCGTGGAAAGCATTTTCATCAAACGAAGAGGTTATAGCCGTCGTAGAGGAGTATTTTGCAGGCCTTCCAGAAAGTCACTTCCGTGATGGGACAACAAAGTTGGAAGATCGTTGGACCAAGTGTATTGATCTTATGGGATACTATACTGAGCAATAAAAGTGATTTCCCCCCAAAAAAAAGTATTTTCATTTCCGCCTTCAAAACTTTTTGACTAACCTAGTATTTACTGAAAGAATTTGACTGAAGTTCCGTTTTATACAATGAGCCCACCAGGTTTTATACAATGAGCCCACCAGGTTTTATACAATGAGCTCACCAGGTTTTATACAATGAGCCCACCAGGTTTTATACAAAGAGCCCACCAGGTTTTATACAATGAGCCCACCAGGTTTTATACAATGAGCCCACCAGGTTTTATACAACGAACCCACCAGGTTTTACGGTATACAACGAAAATTTAAAACAGTACAATTTACTACTCGTTGCCTAGTTGATACAACTCTACATTTCATCTAAGGGTTGCATATTCAATTTTCGCTGAAACCCAGATATTTTTATTAAACAGTTGCCGCTCTAGATTAGATAGATCGGGGATTGTGCGTACGTGTTTGTGCGTTATCTTCTCATTTTTTGTTTAACCTGGTGAGTTTATTGCCATGTGGCAATCTCTTCCAACCAACCAGAAAGATGTTTTTATAGGCCTTAAGTGTTAACTAGGCTGGAATCTTATTTAAAAAATCTGGGCTCCAGCGGGGATCTTGCGCTCACCTTATTCATATCAAGTTGATCGTGCAGAATTTGAAACATTGCGGTTTTATAAAGTCCACACGTTGCTGCTATTTCTTTTGATTTAACTCTTGTATCTTGTAACACTTTCTCTTGTACTCCTGCAACTGTTTCTGGAGTGAATGCTTCTGCTGGTCTGTCTTGGCGAGTTTAATATTTTGTTATTGTATTTTCTAGGTAACCTGGGATGACAAACTGAATGACAAGGAATCTGAACCTTACCGCCAGCTCAGCTATGAAGCGGTCAGAGCTGTAAGTATAATAAACGTATAGTTATAACAAAATAAACGTATAGTTCTAACAAAATAACGCAGAGTTCAAACCAAATAAACGTATAGTTATAACAAAATAAACGTATTGTTCTAACAAAATAACGCAGAGTTCTAACCAAATAAACGTGTAGTTATAACAAAATAAACGTATAGTTCTAACAAAATAAACGTATAGTTCTAACAAAAGAAACGTATAGTTATAACAAAATAAACGTATAGTTCTAACAAAATAAACGTATAGGTATAACAAAATAAACGTAGTGTTCTAACAAAATAACGCAGAGTTCTAACCAAATAAACGTGTAGTTATAACAAAATAAACGTATAGTTCTAACAAAATAAACGTATAGTTCTAACGAAATAAACGTATAGTTCTAACAAAAGAAACGTATAGTTATAACAAAATAAACGTATAGTTCTAACAAAATAAACGTATAGTTATAACAAAATAAGCGTATAGTTCCAACAAAATAACGTATAGTTCTAATAAAATAAACGTATAGTTCTAACAAAATAAACGTATAGTTCCAACAAAATGACGTATAGATTTAACCAAATAAACGTATAGTTATAACAAAATAAATGTATAGTTCTAACAAAATAAATGTATAGTCCAAATATGAGAGGAAAGCCTGGTAGAGAAAACCCCAGGAAAGTATGGCTAGATCAAATGATTGATATTTTGAAAGAAGGAATTATAAGAAGTATGATTTGATGACGTCCACGCTTTTATTGATAAAACGTCTGTCTTTCGATCTGGAGGTTGCGGGTTTGATTCTCGCTAGAACTGAGATTTAAAAAAAAATTCAATCTGGTTTTCACCTAAGGCCTCATAAACATCTCTCAGATTGGTAGGAAGAGATTTTCATGAGGCAATAACTCCACAAAGTTGTACTGTACACAAACAAAGTGTTATACATGAGTCGTTCGGGCGCTGATATAGCTACCAATCGTAATTTGTTTAATAATTGTGGGTCGAGTCCTGAGCATTCTTGAAAAGAGTTTGTTCTCTAAATGGCGGTATATAAAATTTACCTTTGAACCGAATTAAATATGGAAGGAGAAGAGGCAAAAGATGAGTGTTGTGATAGGGAAATCTGGCAATCTCTCCTCTTTGCCTACCTAAACGTGTGTGTATGTTAATTAATTATTTGAATTTCAGGTGGACTCAGCATTCTCTATGACCCCATACTCTGATGAGTTTGTCAGCAGTTCCGTCAATACTATATACAAGGGCACCAAGACCGAGCAGGGAGTTTTCGTCAATGTTACTGTTCTCGTAAGTATTTGGTTCGAATTTTATACCAATGAATAATTTGATAATGGTACCAATAACTGATTTCTGAATTGTTATATTATAAAATGATGTTTGTTTACAAAATATTCACATAATTAAGTGCTTCGTTTGACCATATTGTACATCAATTTCCCAAATAAACGACTTCATTAAACACAACAGTACCGCCCCGGCACATCTGACAGCTGAATGTCAAAATTATACCATTTTCACAGATGACTTTTATGTAATCAACACAATATCAGGACGCAGATAAAAAGTTTTTACTGCATTTTATACCAATGAATAATTTGATAATGGTACCAATAACTGATTTCTGAATTGTTATATTATAAAATGATGTTTGTATACAAAATATTCACATAATTAACTGCTTCGTTTGACCATATTGTACATCAATTTCCCAAATAAACGACTTCATTAAACACAACAATACCGCCCCGGCACATCTGATAGCTTAATGTCAAAATTATACAATTTTCACAAACGACTTTTATTTAATCAACACAATATCAGGACGCAGATAAAAAGGTTTTTTTATTTAATTTTTATAACTGAATTTTTACTGCGTGGGTCTTGTTCTATTTACAAAAAATCAAAACAGTGTGACATCTGTTATTATAAATTAGAACTGTTTAAATAATTTATACTACAATAAAGAAAAACCCTGTAGAAGCTGCAAGGTATGTGCTGCAGACAAGAAGAGAAGTGAGATCCGGTACATGTGTGATGTAGCTCTTCATAAAGGAGAACGTTGACAGAATTACCAAACTAAACTAAATAACTAAAGTATTTTGAACAAATATATAAAGTTTCATTACAATATTCTGAAAATTTACATAGATAAAGTAATTTTAGTAAACCCTTCATAAAATCAGAATTGTTCAAAAACAAACCGGACACTGGGATAGGTTGTCATGATTTTGATTGAATCTTCAAGTGTTAACAACCATTTCGTTACTGTCCTTGGATACGCACATCCTTGGACAGGCTTTTCAGTTAGTTATATAATAAACAGTTAGTTCTTAACCGAATTTTTAACTTCACCATTAACCTTTCTCTTCCTGTGCTAAAAAAATCCGCCCGTTCCGGTGATGTGTATTCAATATTCATCAATACACATGAAAAAATGAGCGATTTAAGATCGGAAAAATAAGAATATTCATAGCCAATCGCTTAAATTAATTAAATTTGAAGTCAAAAGTGATAATAATTGAAATTTAATTGTTGTAAGCACGAAAAAAAACATCGGCCGTCGTTCGCAAAACGGGCGAAACGACCACCTCGAACGAAAGCCCGCTGGCTACTGAACGAGAGAAACGAGCGAACTGAGATTCTATTTCTTGCGTTCCCATATTCCGAAGTAGAGTGAAAGTGAGACGTGAATAGCTTCGCTTCCTCACCCATAATGGTTTTTTAGAATGAATATACCTACGTCACACACTGGCACACGTTTGATTATATTGGTGAATTTATTCCCGATTTTCACAAAATATATCTGATGTGGCCGATAAATGATAATAATTATTAATATTATTTATTCATTCAATGCGTAAACGTATTTGTTGATATATGGGTACATTTTGTATTCACTATATTGACAATACTCTGTGTCACAATGCTCTGAATATATTTTGTACAGTATTGTTACAAGTTTGTCTTGCCCTATATAAGAGCAAACCATGTATCACTTGTGTCCCGCATTAAATAAACTTACCAGTATTACAGAGGAATACCTAAAATCTGAACCCAGTATTTATTATATTTATAGAGATATTAAAGTGTTTAGAAGCAATGTGTACTAGTTACACATCATAGGACAGGTAGGGTTAAACCATATAGAATTTATTTGTAATGTAAACGATTCCACATTAATGATTGTTATCTAGTTGGAAGAAAGCTCAGAGACCAAAGGAGGGCAAGACATCACCAGACATCTCCTGGGTGTCATCCAGAGACGCAGCAACAACGTGGGGCAGTCGGCACTGTGGGTTGACCAGCCCAGGGGGAGTGTCTCACCCCTGCAAGGTATAATATAATTACTTTTTACTTAATAAATTAATTTGGTGTTTTTATACATATTAGACAACTCTATTTTAAAGGGAATAATTTAACACTTAAATGTGAAACAAATTTGCATAATAAACTTACCTCTAAAGATCATGCTAAATATTGGCCAAATATACCCATTCCAAAAAAAAAAACATTTATTTATGTATCTTTTTTTATCCACTTTGCATGGATTTCTCCTGTTACACAAAGAGGGTCTGCTTCTAGCGTTAGCTTATTCGTTAGGAAGAATATCAGCCAGGATTCTTCTCATACTGCTATGCGATGCTGAGACTATATCCACAGTGTCATTCAGTTGGTTCAATATCTCTATACCACGAGTGACTGAGTGTTTAGCCATGATATTCCTTCTGTAAGTTGGTATGTAGAACAGAGGGTGATTCCTTGCACGGCTATATTTATTAGGTAAATATAAACTTAGTGCTTATAGAATCGCGGGACAGTTAAAGCAACCTTGGAAAACCTTAAGTAGGAATATCGCAATGGATTCTTGTCTTCTTGTTTCGAGGCTTCTATAGTTACACACCGTGAGAAGTTCGGCATGGTGAGCATATTTTGGGTAATCGCCCTTTGTTCTGTTCTGTACCATAGATATCTGAGGTTTTTTTTTTTTGTATTTGTTCTACATTGTTTTTATATTTGAGCTGATGAGGAGCCCAAACTGTAGATGCATATTCTAATTGGGTTCTTATTAGATAATTATATATGTTTAAAAGGATATCGGTGATGTTAAATTCTCTTGATATTCTCATTATAAAATCGAGTAGTTTGTAACAGTCCGATATCAAACGCGAGACATGGTTAACGAACGTGAGTCCGACATCAAAAGTTACTCCCAAATCTTTGAATTCAGAAAGTCTGTTTAATGCTACTCACTGTTTAGTATACTGATGGTGGGTTGGTGAAAATTTTCGACTAATCTGCATCGTTTTTCTCGTGATATTCGACACATGTCACATTTGAGCACTGGCAATCATGACTGGTGGCTAAATATTTAGCCACAACCCTATATAGGTTTAAATTAAAGTGACAGACCTGTTTCGTCAAACTGTACTCAATATATTGAGTACTTATAAACTTTGTAAGCAATGAATTGAGTATAATTTGACAATGATTTGTAAGCAATGAATTGAGTATAATTTGACAATGCTTTGTAAGCAATGAATTGAGTATAATTTGACAATGCTTTGTAAGCAATGAATTGAGTATAATTTGACAATGCTTTGTAAGCAATGAATTGAGTATAATTTGACTATGCTTTTGTAAAACGAAACAGATGTGTCATTTAAATTTAAGTAATTGTGTAGTTTTTTTTTACATTTCATTGTTAAATTGTTCTGTTAACTTTGAAGTAAATTTTCGTGACTTTATGTACTATAAATGAATGGGAAAGTATGTGAATTAGAGAGTTTGTAATGTTACATGTTACTTGTAGAACCACGTATGTACGTGAATTCTGAGGGACATCATTTCATTCGTTCTGAGCATACCTTATTATGAACATGGACATAATTGGATTTGTATTCAATATTTTTTTCGCATTCGAGTTTTTTTACTAGAGAAATATGTTTCATTTTATAAATAATATATTGTTTTTTTTTTACTAGAAAACAACGTTAGACTTGCTAAGTCCTTGGCATGCTTTAAGAAGCGACTGAAAAAACTCTTCATTTCTAGTCAGTAAAATAACGTGTTTCATTCCTGATTTATCTTCCCTCTCCACCATCCCTTCCTTTTTCTTTGATTGATGATATTTCACTTTATATGAAAAGGAATGTTCGGGTGATTGTCCGTCCTCGTGGGGTTTGAGAGCATATCGCCTGTTGAGAATCATAGTGACGAAACTCCAAAAAATAAATTTTCGAGTTAAGTCTTCCAAATGGCACTAAAATGACTCATTTTTTACGTGCGTAAGTGGCGAAAGTATATTTCAACTCCTTGAAGCGTCAAATAGTTAAAATATACTTTCGCCACTTACGCACGTAAAAAACGAGTCATTTTAGTGTCATTTGGAAGACTTAACTCGAAAATTTATTTTTTTGTAGTTTCGCTACTATGATTCTCAACAGGCGATATATAGGCTCACGTGTGTGTTCATGAATTTCGTGGGGATGCATGGCCATTTGAATATTTTTTGCGACCATGTAACTTGCTTCATTTACATTCATCTGATTGGTTGGAAAAGATCGCCGCCTGGCAATGAGCCCGCCAGATTGTATTTGCAATAAAAGTGTTAAATAAATAAATATGTTTTCTTCCAGACTTGGACGAGTGCTCCTCGCCAGACCTGAACGATTGTCACGAACTGGCGACTTGCACCAATGTGTGGGGCTCTTTCAAGTATCTGATTTTTTAAATTATTTAATTTATTTATTATACATAAGTAATTTTAAGTAATAATCAAGGTTATATTTTTTAATTCTTTAATTTATTTATTATACATAAGTAATTTTAAGTAATAATCAAGGTTATATTTTTTAATTCTTTAATTTATTTATTATACATAAGTAATTTTAAGTAATAATCAAGGTTACATTTAGAAAAAAGCCTTTAAGATATCCAAGTGAGTAACTTTTCAAAGACTTTGACGTACTGAGCATAAGACAAATATACATAATGAAAGTTACATTTCTCGTGATTCATAAATGTTCTGGAGCTCATTGGATAGTTGACCACATTAATCAGACCAGAAACAATAGAAGAGGGAATATAATTTGTTTTAAAATAATGAACACTTCTTTTGGCCGAAGGTATCATAGTTTTTTAGTTGGATGATTGAACACATTTATCAGACCAGAAACAATAGAAGAGGGAATA
Source organism: Odontocerum albicorne (assembly GCA_949825065.1). Taxonomy (NCBI): domain Eukaryota; kingdom Metazoa; phylum Arthropoda; class Insecta; order Trichoptera; family Odontoceridae; genus Odontocerum; species Odontocerum albicorne. Next base: position 6,585,268 of record OX463867.1, read on the forward strand.
TACTTTGTGTATATTCTTGAGGGAATATACTGGAGCTCATTGGATGACTGACCACATTTATTAGACCAGAAACAATAGAAGAGGGAATATACTTTGTGTTTAAAGGATGAGCACTTCTTTTGGCCAAAGGTATCATAGTTTTTTTAGTTGGATGATTGAACACATTTATCAGACCAGAAACAATAGAAGAGGGAATATACTTTGTGTATATTCTTGAGGGAATATACTGGAGCTCATTGGGTGATTGACCACATTTATCAGACCAGAAACAATAGAAGAGGGAATATACTTTGTGTTTAAAGGATGAGCACTTCTTTTGGCCAAAGGTATCATAGTTTTTTTAGTTGGATGATTGAACACATTTATCAGACCAGAAACAATAGAAGAGGGAATATACTTTGTGTATATTCTTGAGGGAATATACTGGAGCTCATTGGATGATTGACCACATTTATCAGACCAGAAACAATAGAAGAGGGAATATACTTTGTGTTAAAAGGATGAGCACTTCTTTTGGCCAAAGGTATCATAGTTTTTTAGTTGGATGATTGAACACATTTATCAGACCAGAAACAATAGAAGAGGGAATATACTTTGTGTATATTCTTGAGGGAATATACTGGAGCTCATTGGATGATTGACCACATTTATCAGACCAGAAACAATAGAAGAGGGAATATACTTTGTGTTTAAAGGATGAGCACTTCTTTTGGCCCAAGGTATCATAGTTTTTTAGTGCCTTAGGCTGTATAACGCATTGCTAGATGATTGGAAGCTATTTACTATTTTAATGCTCAAATACACCCTGAAGGAATGTCTGGATCTGCGAGAATATTGTTGCTCATTAAGAAATAAATAGTGATGGATACTTTATTTTCTAATTCTCAATTGTTGAAATACAGTATTCTTAGAGGAAACAATAAAAATTTTAGATAAATAATCAAATATAATTTTTGTTGTAAATATCTGATATGTAGTTAAATTGTTAACATAATTAAGTCGAAAAGTTACCGGCACAAAGATATCAAAATAAAAACGTGATAGACTGATATGCAAACATCTTAATGTTTAATATAGTCAGACTGTAGTTCAATACATTTTTATAGAACGACAAACTAATTTTTCAATACTACGTAAAAAAACTGTTTGTAGTTTATTTTCTTTATTTAAAAAAATCATGTGTAACAAAAAAATCATGATGTGTAACAAAAAAATTATGTTGTGTAACAAAAAAATCATGATGTGTAACAAAAAAATCCAGATATTTTATTAAAACTCCTGATGTATTATTAAACATCCTGATGTATTGTTAAAAATCATGTTTTGTTAAAATTCCTGATATATTGTTAAAAATCATGATGTTTTATTAAAACTCCTGATGTATTATTAAAAATCATGATGTTTTATTAAAACTCCTGATGTATTATTAAAAATCATAATGTTTTATTAAAACTCCTGATGTATTATTAAAAATCATAATGTTTTATTAAAACTCCTGATGTATTATTAAAAATCATAATGTTTTATTAAAGCTCTTGATGTATTATTAAAAATCATGATGTTTTATTAAAACTCCTGATGTATTATTAAAAATCATGATGTTTTATTAAATATCCTGATGTTTTATTAAAACTCCTGATGTGTTATTAAACATCATGATGTTTTATGGAAACTCCTGATGTATTGTTAAAAATCGTGATGTTTTATTAAAAGTCCTTATGTATTGTTAAAAATCATAATGTTTTATTAAAACTTCTGATGTATTATTAAAAATCATGATGTTTTATAAAATATCCTGATGTTTTATTAAAACTCCTGATGTGTTGTTAAACATCATGATGTTTTATGGAAACTCCTGATGTATTGTTAAAAATCGTGATGTTTTATTAAAACTCCTGATGTATTGTTAAAAATCATAATGTTTTATTAAAACTTCTGATGTATTATTAAAAATCATGATGTTTTATTAAAAATCATGTTTCATTAAAAATCATGATGTTTTATTAAATATTCTGATGTTTTATTATTAATTATGATGTTTTATTAAAAATCCTGATGTTTTATTGAAAATCGTGATGTTTGATTAAAAATGATAATACTTCGTTTTGTTTTATTATTTGAGACTAAAGAGCAAATTGTATTACAGATGCGAATGCCCGGAAGAAGCTCGTGATGCCTGGGCCGAACAGCCAAACCGGGCTGGCCGCAACTGTCACACTTGTCCGGCGTCCCACTGCAGTAACAGGGGCACCTGTTTGTACAGAGGAGGTCAACCTGTCTGCTCGTAAGTCACTTTTTTTGCCAAGTGTTTTGCCTTCTGGAAACTGGTTGATTCTAATACATTAATAATAATAAACGAAACAAGACAACTCTTAAACGGTCATCAGCCAACAATATACAAAGAAGACAGCGCAAGAACTGACGATTTTTCCGGATAAAACGCGTTTCTGAAATTGAAAGATAAAACACGTGACGACTGGATAGGGCTTTTGGAAAAAATACCGCCTAGAGACCAACTGCCTTTTTCTACTTGAAGAGCACTGAATAGACTGTCAGTAGGGGTGATTAACTGCAAGGTTAACCTTTCCCTTCCTGTGCTAAAAAAATCCGCCCGTTCCAGTGCTGTGTATTCAGTACACATCAATATACATGTAAAAATGAGCGATTTAAAATCGAAAAAATAAGAATATTCATAGCCAATCGCTTCTTCTCCCTGGCTCCATCCCAACTCACTGTCTGCAAATACTGTTGGGGTCAGCTCTCCTCGTCCTCAGTTTGTATGTTATTCTGTCCCGGACTACGTCCCCCAGGCCGTGCTTCTGCATCAGGTTATCTTTATGCACCACCCATGAATTCTTTGGTCTTCCTCTGGTTGTTATTCGAAGAAGATCCATAGAGATTGCCTGGTTCACAATGTGATCGAGTGCTCTATGTCCAACGTGCCCATACCATCTCAATCATAGCCAATCGCTTAAATTAATGAAATTTGAAGTCCCAAGTGATAATAATGGAAATTTAATTGTTGAAAACATGAAAAAAAACATCGGCTGACGTTGTATTGAATACAGCAATGAAATGTTTTCTTCTAAACAGTTAGTGATTTTTTTGTTGTATTTTGTCTCTTATTTACTTTCTCTCTTTTCACTACAATTAGTCCGAATCCGAAATCCGAGCCATAATCTAACATTGTTCGAGGATCCTTCTCATACTCAGCCAGCAAATGCTGGAATGAATTGTCCCTGTCTTTGAAAGAGCGGTAAATACAATAGTTGCACCTTCTGAAATGTTTTCTTTTAAACAGTCAGTGATTTTTTTGTTGTATTTTGGGCTCTTATTTACTTTCTCTCTTTTCACTACAATTAGTCCGAATCCGAAATCTGAGTCATAATCTAACATTATTCAAGAGATCCTTCTCATACTCAGCCAGCAAATATTGGAATGAGTTCCCGCTGTCCTTAAAAGAGCGGCGAATAGTTGCACCTTCAAAAATACTCTAAAGTGTTAGTCTTAACCCGAAATTCGAGTTATAATCTAACATTATTCGAGGGATCCTTCTCATACTCAGCTAGCAAATGCTGGAATGAGTTACCCCTGTCCTTGAAAGTGCGGTGAATAGTTGCACCTTCAAAAATGATTCCTTCTAAATAGTTAATGATTTTTTTTGTTGTAACATAATTTAGGCTCTTATTTGCTGTCTCTCACTACGTCTTTTCACTACAATACCTGATTCAGGTAATATTGTATAGTGATTAGACATTATAATTTCTAGATAATTCTAATTATCATGTTGATGTTGTTGTATGAATAATATGTTTTAATGCTTTTCAGGTGTACGGGTGCGTACTACGGTTCACAGTGTGAAGTCGATGGGGAAGTGGTAGGAGTTGCTGTCGGTGCCAGCTTGGCAGCGTTACTGGTCATCCTCATCACTCTTGCTTGTCTCGTCATGTGGAGGTTATTATTATTTTACTTGATACATAAACATTCAAAGAAGATGCTGAAGGTAACATCAATCTTCTTCTTTATGGCGTTCTCAATTCTGAGTGTTGTGGTCTTCTGTTATGTCTGTGTATACACATTCCCTCAACTGTTCCCATGATCACTAGTTTATCTAGACTTTCATCATTCTTTCTAGCAAACATGCCTCAAGTGTGTTCGTTTTCTCTTTCTGCATGTTAATGAAAATCTTTCAGTAATTTCCAATTTTTGAATGATGATGATCAAAGATCATCATGATTTGAATGATGATCTTTAAACGCTGCATTCATACCATGTTTAAAGATCATCATGATTTGAATGATGATCTTTAAACGCTGCATTCATACCATGTTTAAAGATCATCATGATTTGAATGATGATCTTTAAACGCTGCATTCATACCATGTTTAAAGATCATCATGATTTGAATGATGATCTTTAAACGCTGCATTCGTACCATGTTTAAAGGTCATCATGATTTGAATGACGATCTTTAAACGCTGCATTCATACCATGTTTAAAGATCATCATGATTTGAATGATGATCTTTAAACGCTGCATTCATACCATGTTTAAAGATCATCATGATTTGAATGATGATCTTTAAACGCTGCATTCATACCATGTTTAAAGATCATCATGATTTGAATGATGATCTTTAAACGCTGCATTCATACCATGTTTAAAGATCATCATGATTTGAATGATGATCTTTAAACGCTGCATTCATACCATGTTTAAAGGTCATCATGATTTGAATGATGATCTTTAAACGCTGCATTCATACCATGTTTAAAGATCATCATGATTTGAATGATGATCTTTAAACGCTGCATTCATACCATGTTTAAAGATCATCATGATTTGAATGATGATCTTTAAACGCTGCATTCATACCATGTTTAAAGATCATCATGATTTGAATGATGATCTTTAAACGCTGCATTCATACCATGTTTAAAGATCATCATGATTTGAATGATGATCTTTAAACGCTGCATTCATACCATGTTTAAAATCATCATGATTTGAATGATGATCTTTAAACGCTGCATTCATACCATGTTTAAAGATCATCATGATTTGCACGATGATCTTTAAACGCTGCATTCATAACATGTTTAAAGATCATCATGATTTGAATGATGATCTTTAAATGCTGCATTCATACTAACGTCTCATCATCTAAGAATTTGAGAAAGACTTTCGACAACATACAGAATAAGAATCGCAATATACTTTGGGCATGTTGGTGTAGCCCAGTCAACAGTCAACTCCGTGAATATTTTATATAATGTTGAATGCAGCACTTCAAATAGATCCTGTTAACTCCTTTATTTGATTCATCCATATCATAGACACCTTTCTCTTGTTTACTTTCCCTCAACTGTTCCTGTGATCACCAGATTTTCACCTTTTTTTTCTAGCAACATGCCTAAAGTACTGTGGCGTTCGTACGCTCGGTCAATGACCGGCGATACGACCTTTGCATACCTTGACAATTCAAAACAAACAAGTGCAAGGTCCACACGCCGGTCATTCAACCCACTGTCAGGCGTGGAGCGCATTCCACGTTAGAGCGAGAGGGCAGCACATCTGTCGCGCCAGTTTCAAAATCTGAATAATACCTACATACGACATTAATCGTATCGCGAATGCAGAAACGAGACGGCGGCATATCGCGCGCGCATTCCCGCATACATTCAAGAATGGTATAAATAACTACGTCTATCAATTAAATTTCTCTTTCCGCATTGCGATCCAAACGAGTTTTATTTATCAACAAACCATCATCATCATCTCTCCTTTAAGGAACACAGTTCCCAAAGTACGTTAAGATTATTTTTCTCAACATAGTTGAACATTTTTCAAGTCTTTCGGTAATCTCTAATTCTTGGATGATGGAGATATCAGTGTGCCTATAATAACCGAGCATTTATGCTTATAACCACTGAAGTATGCACGGAACTCGCTGTTCTTCATCAGCAATACTATTCTGCTTCTTAAGAGGTAAAAATATTCGCACGAGTGTCAAGTCGAGCGTGTATAAGTATTATACCAGACAAATCCTTTACCAGACTGAGACCATATCTTTTTTTTTTTTGTGTAACATCGAGACTTCGAATCTCCGGGTGGAAGGAAGTCAAGCGTTTTATGGAGTTTATTTTAAATAAAATGCATGATTCACTTTTACGATTTTGTTTTATCCAGTATCTCATTTGAGATTGTTTTTCAGTCGCCGTTGGTCCAGAGAGCAGAAGACTGCCGCTGGGCTTGGCTCTCCAGTGTTTGGATACATGCCCGGTGGAGCTAAGGTACCCAATATAGGACATCCTCCATATCAGGTGGGTTTATTATTATTAACATTGTTCCTGCCAGTCATGGAATATGTCGTGTATACTCGTACTTGTAGGCCAGACTTGTTTTGTCATTTTTCCTGCCAGTCATAGAATATGTCGTGTATACTCGTACTTGTAGGCCAGACTTGTTTTGTGATTTTTTTTGCCAGTCATGGAATATGTCGTGTATACTCGTACTTGTAGGCCAGACTTGTTTTGTCATTTTTCCTGCCAGTCATAGAATATGTCGTGTATACTCGTACTTGTAGGCCAGACTTGTTTTGTGATTTTTTTTGCCAGTCATGGAATATGTCGTGTATACTCGTACTTGTAGGCCAGACTTGTTTTGTCATTTTTCCTGCCAGTCATGGAATATGTCGTGTATACTCGTACGTAGGCCAGACTTGTTTTGTCATTTTTCCTGCCAGTCATAGAATATGTCGTATATACTCGTACTTGTAGGCCAGACTTGTTTTGTCATTTTTCCTGCCAGTCATAGAATATGTCGTGTATACTCGTACTTGTAGGCCAGACTTGTTTTGTGATTTTTTTTGCCAGTCATGGAATATGTCGTGTATACTCGTACTTGTAGGCCAGACTTGTTTTGTCATTTTTCCTGCCAGTCATAGAATATGTCGTGTATACTCGTACTTGTAGGCCAGACTTGTTTTGTGATTTTTTTTGCCAGTCATGGAATATGTCGTGTATACTCGTACTTGTAGGCCAGACTTGTTTTGTCATTTTTCCTGCCAGTCATAGAATATATCGTGTATACTCGTACTTGTAGGCCAGACTTGTTTTGTTTTTTTTTATTTTTGTTTTAAAAAAATGTTAATAGCGTTATGTTAAATAAAAAGTTGCTTTCTCACGCTTTGTTGACGTCCTGTTATGTTTTGTGGCTCTTTTTAATACAATTTAATGATTTTTTTTCTATTTCGAAATTAAATTCAGGGATCATCACTACATTAAAGCTAGGGGTTCCTAAGAAAAAGCCGGTTCCGTTATGTAGCGGCCGTAACATGATATAATAGATCCAAGATGGCTGGAAAAAATTGCTATATAGCAATAAGCCCACCAAATGTACCATGTGTACAGCACCGATACAAAGATTGTAAAATAAGTGGATGACTGCCGCTCAATACTCGGAGATTCCGGTTTACTTCTTGCTTTTCCGGTAAAAAGTAGCAGGGTGAAGAGATTCCTCTTTAGCAGGTAGAAGTTTGTCGTAAATAAAACACAGTAGACGTTGCAGAAACTGAGAATATATTTTTGTCATTTTTCGTTCCTTATGTGCAGCCCATCGCTCATCGTAAGCCCCTTTATTCGCCGGTGTATGCCGTCATGACTTACTAGATACTATGTATATCGCGCGCTCCTCGCTTGCATGGGCTGTCCAACTTTTTCAAGTGACTATTGCAAAGGCCACGCATAAGGAACATTTCATTACAATAGGTACACTAAATCATATATTTTAGGTGACGCATACGTCCGATACACCACGTATAACTTAATTAAGTTGTTTTTTTTTCGATGTTTGATGTTTTTTTACTACCGCAAAGGAAAAAATGCGACACACACAAAAAAAAAACGATACATAAATACGATATGTGATACATACGATATGGTGATTATGTAGTAAGTGATCGTGTGTGTCAAATGTAGTTTAAAAAAATCCGTAATGGTGATACGGCACTCGAAGTTAATGTACGCTCTGGAAGGTCTATTACCACTGAAGACGAGCAAATCTAAGCTTTGATCAAGAATAAGCAGTGTTCTATGACATGAGATATTTCGGAACACTGAAAATATTAGAAATCACCGTCGACAACCTTATACTGAATTTATTACGTCTTTCAGGTGACACTGGAGGAAAGGATGAGGTGGGCTCAGTTAGCTGATGTGATGGCACAAGTCAATCATTATGCGGTAAGGAAAACCTTCAATCAAAACTTTTTATTCGTTTCTATGGTATCCATGGCCATCTTAGCCATAGGGCTAATATTGTTGGAGCTCTAGGGTGCCACACCCCGGAGGGAACCAGCCACCGCCACTCCACAGGGGTGTTTTATTATTTATTTATATTTATAGCTGACAGAAAGAATGAAAATAAAGTGTGGAAAGCTTAGGGTGTTTTTTAAAGTAGAATACAATGTATTGGTCATATTTTCTCTTTGCGTATGCTTGTAGAAAAGGGGATGATAAAAAATAAAACGGTTTATGGGTGCGTTTGTGGACTTAGAAAAAGCATTTGACCGCGTGATAACAGACAAACTATGGAAAATATTAAATTAATATGGTGTTGAATATAAACTATAACGTTGTATTGCGATAATATGTTATACGCCGAAAGTGGAGTATGTATGAGTGTCAATGGTACCTTGACTGAATGATACAGGGTTAAGCAAGGTTGCATTATGTCACCCTGGGTGTTCAATATTTGTATAGATTGATGTGTCGATGAAATAGAGAGATCAATTGATAGCATAACAATGTTGAATGGGAACGTATACAGATCACATGGTAGTGTTGGCGCAGAGTGATGATGAATTGTAGAGTATGATAAGTAAATTATATGTGAGGTGAGAAGAAAATATTTGAAAACGAATGTTGCGAAACCCAAAGTAAAGGTGATAGAAAAGTGTGAAAAAAAGGCAAATGCTTTTAGAGATTCTACTATTTGGGTAGTGTTTTCTCAGATCGTGGAAGAATTAAAAGGAATATTGAACGACGTGCAGCGATAGGAGACCAAGTTAATGAGGCACTAAAACATATATACTCGAACCGGACAGTATCAAAATATTTTAAGATGACTCTCATACATGAAAGTTGGCACCAAAATACTATAGTTCACAATAGTATTTTGGTGCCAACTTTCATGCATGAAAGTGAGTCATGGAAATAGACTGAGAGGAGTCGAATAAATGTTGCAGAGATGCGTACATTAGAAGAATACATGGAGTGACAATGTATGACAAAATACGGAGCTGATGTATTAAGTAAGATGAATAAGAGTACGTTGAGATGGTTATGTCAACAATAACAATATGCCGTCGACAAGTCCTTCGATTTGGTCACATTGATGATAGTCCGCAAAGGTATTTTAGTAGAAATTTTGATGTATGGGAGAGAAACGCTAACATCAAATAATTATTAAAAGACCAGAATATAGGTAGTAAAAATGCATGCACTTAGAAGGAATTGTTGGCCTTTCCAGTTCACCGCTCCTCTTTCTTTACGTCGTCATTTACTGTCCATGCAGTGAGACTCTGGAATCAGTTACAAACCAATATAAGACTCGCTCCGTCCTTGGCATGCTTTAAGAAGCGACTGAAAAAACTTTTCATTTCTAGTCAGTAAAATAACGTGTTTCATTCCTGATTTTTCTTTTCCTTTCTTCTCCACCATCCCTTCCTTTTCTTTTGATTGATGATATCTCACTTTATATGAAAAATAATGTTCGGGTGATTTAGGATGAATTCTTTGTGGGGTTCGTGGGCATGTGCTCACGTATGTGTTTATGGATTTCGTGGGGATGGATAGTCATTTGAATGATTTATGCGACCACGTAACTTGCTTCATTTACTTTTGTCTGGTTGTTTGGAAAAGATTGCCGCCTGGCAATAAGCCCGCCAGATTGTATTTGTAATAAAAGTGTTAAATAAATAAATAAAGGAATACGAAATGAAGTGATAAGGGATGAATGTGAACTTAAGGCTGATGTGTTGAGTAAGGTGGAGAAGGAGCACTCTGAGATGGTTTGGGCATGTAGAACGAATGATTTAAAGTGTTTATCTTTTTTCTATAGTTCAGAAAATGAAGGATGAGTCCTGTGACAGCTCACAAATTCGCCCCAATACAACCTTGTAACGATGTTCAGTAATTTTAATTATTTTATCAACTTTAATATAACCCTCAATTCTAATAAATAGCCAGTTATTTAGGTAAATACATTACATAACGTTGTATTGGGGCAAATTTGTAAGCTGTCACAGGACTCATCCTAGAATTTCCGAACTACAATCGTAATCATTACCAGTGTGTCTAATTATCGTTCCGCGTGACAGCAGCCGGAGCCAGCTCAGGTGCACCCTGGAGCCAGACCAGCCTCTGCCATGTATGGGGCTTACCCTACGCTACCCGTAGGGACTCTGCCCCCAGTACCGCGGCCCAGGTGAGTGTATCTTCATACTTTTCACTCGTTAATATCCGCTTTCGGACCATCAGTTATCATTTGTATAACATCAATATAAAGACAGGTTACCATTCAATCCTTGGAGGTTCTAGTGGGACTCCAATAAGTTTTGGCGAAGAGATTCTTCTTTGACTGTAGAATTTTAGGCAGAAAAAAAACAAGGTTCATTTGACGTCCGATAAATTACATATGATCCTACATACATCGCAGGCATACTGACCTAACCGCTTGAGCCAACTTATTTGCCAACTAATTTTAGACTAGCTCATCATTGGCATGATTTAAAAAGCAATTGAAAGTCCGTAAGGTTACGTATTTGGTTCTCAGTTTTCCTTTTCTGTCCTCCATCTCTTCCCGCTTCCATAAATTTATGATATTTCACTTTTATTGTTGTTATTTATATAATTTTTGGCCATCATACTTATATATCGAGGTTTTTAATATATAAAGACATTAACCCTTGCCGATCTGTGAACGGACAAGAGTGACCAAGACGTATATTTTATTTGATTTCTCGAAATATACTGCTTGCAGGGTCTTCATACTTTATGTATTCCTCATCGAAACCTCTATGATTTGAATGATGTCATTACGAAATAAAATCATTAATAAATATCAACAGAAATGAATGATAATAAATCGAGAATTGACGAAATGTCAAAACACTCCGTATGACTCATTCTTTTTTGACAGTTAATATTTTACGAGTACATTCGTTCCAGGGATTGGTTACCAGTTTTATCAAACACCTGTGCGTTTAGTGCATAGAATAGAAACAAAAGTTATTTCGTGCCCCAACTGCGATAGACTTTCTCCACAGGATTAAATTTTGATTTTATGATATGTTTGTCCTATTTTCAAATTTTGACCTATTTTCAAAGTGTTTATGTTTTCCAAATGGCATATTTTATTGATTTGAATTTCGTGTTTGTTTTTATATTATTAATTTTGAATTTATATATTCATTTTATATTTTGTTAATATGTTAATTATTGTCTTAATTCGAATTATATTTTTATTGCCAAAAAATACACGCTATATTTTATTGTATAATTTTATGATTTTTTTTTTAAAAGGCTGGAGACCTCTTTTCAGTCATGCGCAGATCGAACGACGCAGTGGGAAAATTATATTCCTATAGAAATGTCACCTCTCTGTTTCAACTCTTATTTTTTCATTTCTTACACTTATTTTATATTATTCGACATTTTATTACATAATAAAATGATGTTTATAGCTAATTACAAAAAAAACTAATAGATTTTGCATAATTTTAATTTAAAACATACATGTTTACTGTACCCTCAGTGTCCAACACCGTTACTGGCGTAATTTTTTAGCACAGTAAGGGAAGTGTTAAAAAAACATAGTTCTAAATTTTGATTCAAGTTAATCTTTTTGAATCATCATGGAATTTTGTTTCTTTTCTTTATTTCTCTTCTTTAAGTAAGTGAGTCATTGCACACCAGCAAATTCACCAGTCAAACCGCTTTACTGGATGAGATGGTGAGACGATCGAAGGACACTGCCATGTTTTTTTCCTTTTATTTTTAAAGTATAGATATGACCAAAGTCATAGATATTATTCTAGGCCTTACGTCAACGTATAAGAAAAAAAATCGGATCTGCGAGTCATTCCCCTTTCCCCGTGATGTCAGACTATATAAGTCCGTCGTCGCTGCTATTCTTTTCACACTCGGATATGTCGCCACCGGAGGAGTCCCTTTGGGCAGTTTCTTTTTGCAGGGCTCATTATTTTTTTTTTAAATCGTACTTCTAGTGTAGATTGCGCTGGATGGAGACGTATTTAGTCCCCCATAACAGCGTGGCTGGAGGTGGCATCAAACTTAACAAAATTATGCGTTACCACTCTGGTATAGATCATTCATCCAGAAGAGTAATTTTGCAATAGTGTGAGTAACACTCTCTGTATTACAGAACTTATGTAGTGGTATTGGTTTTAGAATGCCACACGATTGGTTCGCGCAGAGCGCACGTTTGTATTGTTGTTAAAATACTCGGTGATTAGAAAAACACTTCCATGTCGAAATTATTGTAGGAGTGCGTTTTTTGTCTAATGTAATGTATAATTCAAATTTTTTCCAAAGCTTAGAATGTACTTTGTTATAACTTAAAGTTTCCTAGAATTTAGTATCACTCCATCCCATACACTATTATTTTAAACTTTATTATTTGGCATTGTAATTATGTAATTATGATACATTGATATTTTAAATAATCTTACATTTATTTTATTTTTATGCGCTATAATCTAATTAAAGCTGACGAACATTTTTGCTTTATAATACTTGTACTTATATTTATTTTTAATGTTGAAAAATTCCATTATTGTTATTTAATGTATCCTATAGGTAGAATCTGCCATGCCTAAACAATTAATATGTTAAATAAACTTACTTTAATTTCATTTTTATGTGCATTACAATTTAAGCTGACAGCATTTTTAATTTACAAAACGTGTTTGTTCATTTCAATGTTTGAATGTAAAATATAATTTTTTTGCTTTTTCATTAAAAAAATAAAGTGACAAGTTTTTGTAAACGCACTGTTACTCACACTATTGCAAAATGACTCTTCTGGTTGTCTATACGTACCTCTTATTAAATACATATATATCACCTTGTCGTTTCCCTGGTGTGGTAGACAGAGAAGTCTGAATGCTAAATTTTCCTATCCTGACACACACATTTCGCCAGCTGTTAATCCATGCACTTCTACAAATCTTTCCTAATATAAAATTAGATTCGTTGTATTGATATGAATTGAAATATTTGTATATTTTATAGACTGGGTCTCCACATGGGCGGATCAACGATGCATTTAAACACTCAGCCCAGCCACATGGGTTCCAACGCTACTGTCACATCTAGAGCCAACACCCTCTCAGGACTGGGACAAACATACACAGGGTTCTCTGGTGAGTTGGTTTCTATATCCTTTTTGTAATATTGATAAAATAAGGCATAGATTAATGAAAATATGGAGAGATTGAGGTACGAGTATTTTCAGTCGTAGAAAACAATTCCAAAGTATATTTTTGTACGGCGCTGAAACATGGTAAATAAAAACCCGACAATGTGCAAGAATCAAACCCTTGATATGTGGTGTTGACATCGGATACTCTCGTGGACTCCATACTCCAGAAGTTAGATGTGACGGCACCGTTGTCCTCAATATTATTCTGGTGCATTCTGCGGTTTTTCGAGATTATTTCTAGACTTAAGCCTAGATATAAATCAATTCAAAAATCTTTTCCTTTGAAACTATGGTTTAATATACAGTGGTAACTCGGGTTACGAACTTAATTCGTTCTTTGATTCCGTTCGCGAGCCGAAATGTTCGCAAACCGAAACAATTTTTATATATACTTTTTATATATACAAAAACTATATTTTATATATACTGTATATTATATACAGGGTGTCCTAAAGGTCAACGTCAAGCCGGTATCAAAGGTGAGGCCAGCTTATGACGGTTCAGAATTTTAAAAAAAATCTTGAAAAAGCCTTATACTTTTCGAGTTATGGACATTTCTTCGAAAATTGTGAAAGTAGCTACCCTGCGCCAAATGTTTATATGCTGTGAAAACAAATTGCCATATTTTATGATTTTAATGGTTGTATCGCAATCCTAGATAACACCCTGCTATTAGTCGAAGTCAGATATAAAACAAAAAAAAAAATCTGCACGTTCGAAAATATAATTGTTTTTGTCCGATCATAAAAATTAATATTTTTTAACAGCTAACTTTAACTCATCATACTGTAAAAATAATGTACTACGCTAACCTGGCAAGTTACTTCAAAATATGGCCTGTTTAGTCAGAATTTCAAAATGGTACAATACATACCTACTACTCCTTTAAAAATAATTTTAAAACATTAATTTCCGTAATTAAAGATCAGACAGGAACTAGATATTACATATCAAAAATGGCAACACTAGCTGTCCTACTCTAACTCGTTCAAGCGCAGTATCGTTTGTCTTGCTCAAATTTATTGAATTCGATCTTAAATTACAGAAATTCGCAATTTTCGAAGAAATGCCTATAACTCGAAAAGTATAAGGCTTTTTCAAGATTTTTTTAAAATTCTGAACCGTCATAAGCTGGCCTCTCCCTTGATACCGGCTTGACGTTGACCTTTGGGACACCCTGTATATAAAAAGCAAAAAAAAAAATTATCAAGAACAACGAACGCAACGACAAACAATGTTCACAACGCGCGCACCCGAGAACAACTAATGCGTAATGCGCCGTTTCAACTAATTCGTGAGCCGAGGCATTGTACGCAGGTCGAGTCAACATTTGTTCGAAAATTGTGTTCGTAAGCCGATTTGTTCGTGACTAGAGGCGTTCGTGACTCGAGGTTTGACTATAATAAGAATGAACAAGATGGAAGTGTCTGTCATGTGTCGTTTGCGGACGGGCCAGTGCGTGGTGGCTAGTCACCTTTACATAATGGGTGTTGTGGATAATCCCGGCTACGAGTGGAGTCTGGATGATGGAACTATAGACCATGTATTTTTCTAGTGGTCCTTTGCGAGACTGAATTGATTTGCTAAAAACCATATCTTTACCGCGTCCAAAAGAACTTTACGTTTCTTTTTTCTTTGTGGAACTTTTCCACGTATAGAACGATTTTTTGCTGACAGTTAATCTGAGGTGGTGTTTGTGGGTTTGATTTTTTATTTTTTCTTAGTTTACATGTATGTTATGTGGTGTGGGCTGAAAAATATCTGATGTCCTCGGCTTATATAAATTTTTTTCGTAAATACCAACTTGTTCTTCTTCAGTTTCAATCCTGGGGGCTGGTTAGCAGCAAAGCTCTGCATCTCCTCCTCCACTCCGCTCGGTTCAGCGATCCTCTTGAGCTCTGTATAGGAGGTGCAGTCCATATCGTGGCATATTTGCTCCAGATACTCTCGGCGAGGGGGCCCTCTGCCAATCGATCCCTCAATCATTCCCTCCAGTATATTGTGCAGGAGATTTTCATGTCGCAGCATATGACCCATCCATTCTGCACGCCTTTCCGATATGGTGTTTAACAGGTGCCTGGTGTCTTCGATCCTGCTGAGGACTTCGTCATAACAACTTCATGACACAGTGTTACATTGAAAAAAAAAATATTGACTGGTAATTGCTAGTTTCTCAAATAAATCAAAATTGTAATTTTATGTGTTCCAGGTATGAACAACCAACACCATCATCAGCACCAGGAGTCCAGTAGCTCCTCAGAGTCCGACAGTAGAGCTCCAGACAGGACGGACCTGCTCGGAGCTAGAGGCTTCCATGTGCCGAGACCCAAATCTAGATCAAATACCACCAATAGCATAGCGGTAAGAGCAATTTACTCAAATCTAGGTCAAATACTACCAATAGCATAGCAGTAAGAGCAATTTACCCAAATCTAGGTCAAATACCACCAATAGCATAACAGTAAGAGTAATTTACCCAAATCTAGGTCAAATACCACCAATAGCATAACAGTAAGAGTAATTTACCCAAATATAGGTCAAATACCACCAATATCATATCGATAAGAGCAATTTACCCAAATCTAGGTCAAATACCACCAATAGCATAACAGTAAGAGTAATTTACCCAAATATAGGTCAAATACCACCAATATCATATCGATAAGAGCAATTTACCCAAATCTAGGTCAAATACCACCAATAGCATAACAGTAAGAGTAATTTACCCAAATATAGGTCAAATACCACCAATATCATATCGATAAGAGCAATTTACCCAAATCTAGGTCAAATACCACCAATAGCATAACAGTAAGAGTAATTTACCCAAATATAGGTCAAATACCACCAATATCATATCGATAAGAGCAATTTACCCAAATCTAGGTCAAATACCACCAATATCATATCGATAAGAGCAATTTACCCAAATCTAGGTCAAATACCACCAATAGCATAACAGTAAGAGTAATTTACCCAAATATAGGTCAAATACCACCAATAGCATAACAGTAAGAGTAATTTACCCAAATCTAGGTCAAATACCACCAATAGCATAGCGGTAAGAGCTGATGGTCATACAATTCTTGAACAGCTCCATTTTGATGATCCATCGACTTTTCTCATCTATGTAATGGGCTGATCCTTTCTTCAGAGGTTTTTCACCAACACAGTAACATTTTTCCAGTTCACTACAGTTCGGAACAGCTCAGTAGATTTACACTCAAACTATTCCTGCAAGTTCTAAAACCAGCATATGCAGCATCTTTCTCTGTTTCATTGGCAAAAATTTTCATTTCTTCTTCCTTAAAGTTCCTCTCCTTTTTGATGATCATCATGGCTATTTTGACCCTTGAGGCAGCCGCTCTGAACCAAGATATGGTACGAGTACCACAATAAAACCACACCCGTAAATACTTCAATCAAGATATGTGTCTTCTATCCTGAATATTTAAATTGGAGTAAATTGTTCCACAGTCCATATCAAAATTGACTCAAATAACAAGTTCTGCTTTTATTAGGTTCACACGCATTTTATTTCAAATATTCTTCCAAACTGATTCCATAATAGAACAAAATACGTTTTACAAAGGCGTTACTAACACGTGCAGTACTGAAAACCCCTATACTAGGTTAGTCAAAAAGTTTTGAAAGCGGAAATGAAAATACATTTTTTTGGGGGGGAAATTACTTTTATTGCTCAGTATAGTCTCCCATAAGATCAATACACTTGGTCCAACGATCTTCCAACTTTGTTGTCCCATCACGGAAGTGACTTTCTGGAAGGCCTGCAAAATACTCCTCTACGACGGCTATAACCTCTTCGTCTGATGAAAAATGCTTTCCACGAAGGAATTTTTTGAGGTGTGAGAACAGCCAGAAGTCAGAGGGAGCTAAATCTGGCGAATAGGGTAGATGCTGCAACAGTTCGTACCCCAATTCACTGATTTTCGCGATGGTTTTTTGAGCTGTGTGAGCAGGTGCATTGTCTTGATTAAAAATTATTTTTTTCTAATAAAACAGGGTCTTTTTTCACAATTTTTTTCATCCAACTGGTCCAAAAGGTCACAATAAAAATCAGAATTGATTGTCTTACCAGTTTGGAGATAATCTATCAATAAAATTCTTTTTGCATCCCAAAAAACTGACGCTAACACCTTCTTGGCCGATTTCTGGACACGAACTCGCTTCGGAGCCAAAGTGCCTGGTTCACACCACTCCTTAGCCTCTTGTTTTGATTCAGGATCATGGTGGTAGACCCGAGTCTCATCCATAGTGATGAATCGACGCAGAAAATCCTTTTTATCCTTTCGAAATTGCTTCAAATGTTGCTCAGAAAGTCGCATTCGAACGTGTTTTTGTTGCATTGTTAGCAAATGCGGCACCCATTGTGCACACAGTTTTTTGAAACCCAAAACTTCAGCCAAAATATGCCATGTTGTTCCATGTGAGATGCCTATGGTGTCAGCTATCACATCCACAGTTGATCGATGATCTTCCAAAACCATATCCTGTATTTTCGCTATGATTTCTGGTGTTGATGCACTTTTTGGACGTCCTGAGCGTGGATCGTCTTCAACGCTTGTACGGCCACGCTTAAACTCCAAAACCCATCGGTGAATGGTTGGAAATGAAGGAGAAGACTCTTTTAATACTTTCATCATATTTGCATGGATCTCAGTAGCCGATAAACCTTCCAAAACAAAGAATTTAATCACTGCACGATATTCGTATTTTTCCATTGTTAAAAAATACACTGACACGTCAACTTCAAATGGCTTGTAAACAAAGAATGAATTGACAGATCGAAATGAAATTTTGAGTACGTTCTTATGAAAGATGAAATATTAAAATGGTGTAGAAATTTTGGTTTTTATACTGCTCCATAGATGTCGCTTTCAAAACTTTTTGACTAACCTATTAGGCGTTCATATAAATTTTTACTGTGTGTTCAAAATGCCTTTCGTCGTTCTATTCCCAATTTCTATACAGAGTGTAACACCCGGTGACGATCATCGGAAGCAGGGTGATGGGGGATCTCAATACCTATCGATTAAACCCCACGTATGTTCCGCGATATTCAGTGGTTCTCAAGTAATTTGGATTTTTGTGAAATTTGAATAAAAACCCGATTTTAGACTAAACTTCGTAAGTGTGACTAAACTATTTGCTCTACGATCGTGATTTTTTTTCTAGAAGTAGTTTAATAATGGGCCTTACGTACAATAATACAACTTTCTATCGCAACCCTCTAAATTTGGAAAGATAAAAAAAGTCATCTTAAAAAATTTTGCAAGTCTAATTTATCCACTAACTTTCATGAGCTCTAGATAAACAAATTCCACCTCTTTTTTTTATACAACTTATCTTAAAAACTCCTCACGTTCATGGAGAATTAACTCTTTAAATTTCATTAGGCTAGTACTAGAGTATCATGTTGAAAAATTTACTCAAATGGTACAAGTCCCAAAAATCGATATTTTTTCTGTAAGTCAAAGACTACTTTAAAGGGTGAAAATAGGTGCTCTAATGTAACTGCGCTACTTATCACAGTTATCAGGTAGCAGCGGCTGGTTGACGTTGACAAAGAGAGTGTTTCTATTCCTAAGTTAAAGGGCCCTTGTTGAGCTCTTTAATCAGTGCTATAATTATCCTATATACCAGGGGTGGGCATTCATGAGGTCAACGAGAGCCACATTCTGGATTTTCATATATATAAAGAGCCACACCATAGTCACGTTCTCACGTAGTATTATATACACTCATTCTAATTTATTACATACTACCTTGATCAAAAAGTTTTAGGACTTTATTCATAAAATCAAAAACACATGTTTATTCATCAAAATCGATATGGTCCCCTTCAAAGTACTCCCCATCGACTGCAACGCACTTACGTTAGCGCTTGATCCAATCCTCGAAACACCGCTGGTACTCAATTTTCGGTATGTCCATCAGAGCCGTCTTCGATTTTTTCATGACATCCTCTCGGATGCTGCAACGCGTTCCGCGAAGCGGTTTTTTAAATCGGTTGAACAGAAAAAAGTCGTTCGTCATCCTCGACCGACTCACGACCCCTTCTAAAGCATTCGTGCTACCGAAAAACACTTCTGCAACATTTACAAGGTCTGCTGACCGTTAAATCCGTTTTTCGCACAAAATTTAATGCAAACTCGTTGATGCACAGTTGATGCCATTTTCAAACTTGTAAAAAATATAAAACATGCACAAAGGTATATGTACTCAGTACAGCGTAACTTTTACAAATGTCAAGCTATGACGCTGAAATTTGGAGGGAAGTGTCAATGATAGATGTGGTAACATAACAAAAAAAAAAGAATTCTAATCGGGTGACTGACAGCGCCACACGGTGGCCGGTCCTTAAGATTTTTGATCAAGGTAGTATTCTACACAACTCTTAATTGCTATATAAAGTATCAAAAATACACATATAAGAAAATATAAAAAAAGCGCTGAATACGGTTTGCGCACATAAAAAGGCTGGAGATGGGCGCGCACCCTACACATTGAAATCACAGCACACACGTATACACCAATCCTTACGTCTTTGACAGTTGCATTCATACATGCGCATCTCACTTACAACATTTAGAAAGGAAAATCGCGAAAATACAAATATAATGGGGAAAGAAAGTATTTATCATATATTTTTTATAAGCGACATTGGAGCCGCACTTAACCTAACGAATAGCCGCATTTGCCTATGTCTGCTATATAATATATAAATTTTATAATAATTATAACTGTATTATTTTTCTTACATAACGGCAATTACATTTGTTTTTTTCCTTCTTTATTTCAGAACCAATCGGGAATATACTATGACGTTGACTACGAAAACGCACCCGATCCAATCTATGGAACAAAGGGGATTCCCTTATCGACGTATACCATGAATAGAAATCCCCCTTTCTACGGGGCATGATAATATTCATTTTGTCTATGGACACAGTGATGTGGAAATACTTGTGTGAATTTTAAGGAAACAGTTTTGAAACTGTTCCAGAGACTATTTGTGAAAAAAAATTAAAATAAATAGTTATATTTAAAAGTTAATAATGGATGTTATATTATTTATAAATATATGTTATAATTATTTTAATGATTGATTCACATTGTATATGTACGTGTTTCTACGTGTAGATATTACTCAAGGTAGTGATGGTAGAACAAATGTCAACCAACCAACCAGAATGATGTTAAAATACATATATATACATACGTATCACGTTGTTTCCTTGCTGCGGTGACAGAAAAGACAGAGCGCCAAACTTTCCTATCTAGACATATAAATACTATGTATTTTCTTCATCCATACACCTTCTCATACAAATCCTACGATTTCACTTACTTATAATATTTTATATTTTCCATATATCATTTACTTTATTCAATTATTCTTTGTTTTTATCAAACACTGTTTATTTCACTTTTTGTAACGGTATAACCCTACCGGTTTCAAAGCTTTCACCTCATCTTCAGGGGAGCACAAACAAGACTGAATTTTGTTCGAACTGGAACCAATATACACGCTTCTAATAGTTGGGGACTGAGGGCTGGGGACTGAGGGCTGAGGGAGGCATGGGACGACCTCGACGAGCAGCGGACATTTTCTTGGTATATATGTGTTTTCCAGATGTTCGTCTCGATGTACTGACTTAGAAATGTATAAACAACTGTACTTCCTTTGGTCTTCCTATACCACACAATTCCCTCAAATTTGCACTGTATATTTGTTTTGTTAGTCTTTCTTCATTCATTCGTTCCACATGCCCAAACCATTTCAGAATCCTCTTATTAATCTTACACAATACATCACCATTAAGTTCACATAAATCCCTATTAAGTGTTTGCAATTTTACAGCACTTATTGGACTATTTCCCCTGATTTTGAAATCAACCAGATATCCGCGTGATATTCAATTTTTAACATTTCAACATATAACGAAACAACTCGTCCTCTATCGACTCCTCTAGTTGACATATTACTGAGGGTAGAGGTATGAAATTTTAACTAAATCATTGCTTAACCATGCCGTGGTGCCTCGATTGACTCAAGTTACCAATAGAGGAACCTTGGTTCCTAAATTGTTAACTTGACAGCTAGATATTTAGCATATGGTAAAGTCAATCAGTGACACAACAATGTGATATACCCCAGGAGACAACGATCGGCCCTATCCAACCAGTTTCGTATGTCCGGAGACACATTGATGATACTTGAATGAGTGTTATTTTTTGTCTCAGTTACCGGTTCATGCCGAGTGATAATCAATTTTTAACATTTCAGCATATAACGAAACAACACGTCTTCTGAGGGTAGAGGTATGACTAAATCATCGCTTAACCATGTCGTGGCTGGTGTAGTGTCTATCCTTGCATATCTATCATCTAACTTATTCAGACCTGGAACTTTTGTATCTTAGTAGTACAATATATAATATTTCAATGACGCAAGGTTTAAGTTTTGTAGCAATCTTTGTAAATAATCTACAGATTCAGTCATAAATTTTGTAAAGTCATCGTCGTTGCCAAGCCTCATAGTCGAGGAACCCCACTCCATTCCAACGTCAACTTGAAAAGTAAAGCGGGGAGTTAATTTTTTTTAAGTAAGTGAGCCTTACTAGCAAATTCACAAGCCACATCGCTGTACTGAATCCGATGGCATACCGAAGTAAGACATTAGAAAAGATTGCGAAACGTTTAATGAGATGGCAAACTCTTCGTTGATGCTGTGCAGTGGTGGCATATCGAGGGTCTTCTGCGCCCGGAAACAAAACACAAAATTTGCACCCCATTACATAAAGTGTAATAAGCTAAAGGTCGTATTGGGAATCAGGTGGAAACCTGTCTGCCAAAGCAAAGCCTGTACATATATTTTTAGTGTATATATTTTTTGTAGCATACCTCATAAAATTCATTTTCTTTAAAGTGTGTCACGTAAATTATCGTCTTCGTCTTTGCTGGGCTTTGTAGTTGAGGAATCCAATGTCAATTCAGTTAGACAGTTGAACCGTACTAGAGATCTCACCGGCCACACTGCTGTATTAGATGCAATGGGACACCTGAAGTGAAGACGATCGGAGTACACCAGCATGTATTTTTAAAATCCTTTTTTGATAGATAAAATAGGTATCCTTTTGTAACCTGGAATCCTAGGTGGAAAAAATGCTTTTGTCATTTGAGGAGACCGCGGGGCTCGAACTGGCGATCTTCAAACATATATTGCATTACACTTTCGTTGTATATATTAGTACAACCTGATGGGTGTATTGCCATGTGGCAATCTCTTCCATCCAACTACAAAAATGTTAAAGAGGCCTTAAACGAATAGCCGACAAGAATCCTTTTTTAATCTGGGTTCCAGCGGGATTTGAACGCACAACCTCCGGATTGAGTTAGGTGTTTTACCAACTAGCACAGGGAAATCCTCAACGAAAGTGTAACATCATAATGAAAGTGTAACATTTCAATGAAAGTGTAACATCTCAATGAAAATGTAACATCTCAATGAAACTGTAACACCCAATGAAAGTGTAACACTCAATGAAAGTGTAACATCTCAATGAAAGTGTAACATTACAATGAACGTGTAACATCTCAATGAAAGTGTAACATTACAATGTAAGTGTAAAATCTCAATGAAAGTGTAACATTACAATGAACGTGTAACATCTCAATGAAAGTGTAACATTTCAATGAAAGTGTAACATTTCCATGAAAGTGTAACATTACAATGAAAGTGTAACATCTCAATGAAAGTGCAACATTAAAATGAAAGTGTAACATCTCAATGAAAGTGTAACATTACAATGAACGTGTAACATCTCAATGAAAGTGTGACAAACCAATGAAAGTGTGACATCTCAATAAAAGTGTAACAAACCAATGAAAGTGTAACATCTCAATGAAAGTGTAACGTCTCAATGAAAGTGTAACATCTCGATGAAAGTGTAATACACTAAAATACCTATAAGACACAGTGTACCATCATCAATTATTTTATTGTATTTAGCGTAATATCATCATTAAGGCTATCCTTAAAGTCTACGCGTATATACTCACTTCAAACCGCAAACATCGATGCTCCTCTTGAAGCAGATGGCATACCTCAGGTTACCGAGGTACGGGCCAAGACCTCTGTTGTAGTTGAAGGACTCGAAAGCACCGGCCCTGTCGGGGTAGTATTGCAGGCAGCCTGGATGGTTTTTTTTTAATCCTTTTTTGATAGTTATGACTGAAGTATAGATATCTTTATACTCCCGAATAATTGGTGAAAGAAATGCGTCCGTCATTCGAGGGGAGAAGTACAGCACGATCCGATAGCAAACTGAAATAGGACGATCGGACCACACTGGTATGTTTGTTTTTCCCTTTTTGAAATAATGAATATGACCAGATCGTACACTCCTGAATACAAGGCAGAGTGTTTTGTGTTCTATTCATTATTTGACATCTGGAGTACGTCATTTTAGTGAGGTTTTTTTCGAACGTGGGTTAAGATTGAGAGTTATATAGGTATACCTGATAAACAATTTATACAAAATAATTGCATGTTTTACGAATACTGCCGGAAAAATAATGCAACAACTGTAACTAAAAACATTTGGAGAATGTTCGACAACATCCAAAGGTGGTTTAAGCAATTTATGATTATATTTAAATTGCTTAAACCACCTTTGGGTGTTGTCGAACGTGAATGGTAGGATATGATAGGATGGTGATTTTAATCTAAAAACAATCCTCGAAGTGAAAAAGTTGTGAAAATGAATGAAGACCTATTGCGTACAGAAATCGAATCAAATCTAACACTGACTATATGACAAGCTGACAAATTTGGATACTCAAAATCTAATGTAAGAACATCTGAAAAAAATCGGCAAGATTGTGAAGCAG
Organism: Odontocerum albicorne; assembly: GCA_949825065.1. Lineage (NCBI taxonomy): Eukaryota > Metazoa > Arthropoda > Insecta > Trichoptera > Odontoceridae > Odontocerum > Odontocerum albicorne. Next base: position 6,609,691 of record OX463867.1, read on the forward strand.
GGCGTATGGATACCGCACGATCTAACTGATGAGACCAAAGCGGCACGCAAGCGCATATGTGAAAATTTAATCGAAAGAGAGACAAACACTCCGTTTTTACACCATATAGTGACCGGAGGCGAAAAGTAGTGCTACGTATATATTCGAACCAACGACGTAAGCGCCAATGGCTTTCAAAAGGGTAGGCTACAAAACCGATTCCTCGACCGGGTCTAACTAAAAAAAAGTGCTTTTGAGTGTATGGTGGGATGCAAAAGGCATAATTTATCACGAAGTCCTTCCTTACGGTAAAACACTTACGAGTGAAGTATACTGTGCCCAACTCGAAAATTTGAATGCAGCAATAAGGCTAAAGAGACCTGGTTTTATCAATCGACATTCAATTTTATTGCAACACGACAACGCCCGACCCCATACATCGAAGACGACTGAAAATAAAATAAAAGAGCTTGGATGGAAAACTATTCTTCACCCACCATATAGTGCCGATTTGGCTCCTTCAGATTATCATTTATTTAGATCTATGCAGCACTATTTAGCTGAAAAAAAATCGCACTTTAGAAGAAGTGAAAAAAGGCATCGAGGAATAGTTAGCCTCCAAATCTAATAAATTTTATTCCGACGGTATTAAAAATTAGTAAAATAGATGGAAGAAGGTTGTATCTACCAAAGGTGAATATATTGTATCGATGTAATAAATAGATGGAAGAAGGTTGTGTCTACCGAAGGAGAATATATTGTATCGATGTAATAAATAGATGGAAGAAGGTTGTGTCTACCGAAGGAGAATATATTGTATCGATGTAATAAATAGATGCAAGAAGGTTGTGTCTACCGAAGGAGAATATATTGCATCGATGTAATAAATAGATGGAAGAAGGTTGTGTCTACCGAAGGAGAATATATTGTATCGATGTAATAAATAGATGAAAGAAGGTTGTGTCTACCTAAGGAGGAGAATATATTGTATCGATGTAATAAATAGATGGAAGAAGGTTGTGTCTACCGAAGGAGAATATATTGTATCGATGTAATAAATAGATGGAAGAAGGTTGTGTCTACCGAAGGAGAATATATTGTATCGATGTAATAAATAGATGGAAGAAGGTTGTGTCTACCGAAGGAGAATATATTGTATCGATGTAATAAATAGATGGAAGAAGGTTGTGTCTACCGAAGGAGAATATATTGTATCGATGTAATAAATAGATGGAAGAAGGTTGTGTCTACCTAAGGAGGAGAATATATTGTATCGATGTAATAAATAGATGGAAGAAGGTTGTGTCTACCGAAGGAGAATATATTGTATCGATGTAATAAATAGATGGAAGAAGGTTGTATCTACCGAAGGAGAATATATTGTATCGATGTAATAAATAGATGGAAGAAGGTTGTGTCTACCGAAGGAGGAGAATATATTGTATTGATGTAATAAGAAAAAAAAATTCGATCTACCTCTTTCATTTAAAAAACGACATTTTAGACCGGACAACCTAAGGTATACCTTTTTTTAAATTCTGTACTATAGTGTAAAATTTCCTTTTATATAGAGAGACTGTTATGTTATTTTAATCATGTTTTTATGAAATAATTTAAGTAAATTAATATAATTTGCTTTGTATTTTTTTTTACAAATGTTTTCTCTTCATTATTATTTATTTTTAAAAACAATTTTACAGTGTATTGATAAATATTGTAAAATTACTTTGCATAAAAAAACAGGGTATCCTACCATTAAATATGACATAATATATTATACGAGTGAGTGCAAATCAAACTTACAGTACCCGGCAGTAAGTAATACACATCGGGCTTAAGAAAGAGACTGTCGGCCATAATCGGCTAACTTCGGCTTTGTAGAGCGTCGTCTCTGTCGTACGATGTGCTAACAGTCTCGCAACGGAACAAGTGTATGAATGACAGAGATGGCGCTCTACAAAGCCGAAGTTAGCCGATTATGGCCGACAGTCTCTTTCTTAAGCCCGATGTGTATTACTAACCGCCGGGCACTGTAACTAATTTCAGTCATATCTTTATATGAAATGATATATTGTACGAGTAAGTGCAAATCAAACTTACAGTACCCGGCGGTAAGTAATACACATCGGGCTTAAGAAAGAGACTGTCGGCCATAATCGGCTATCTTCGGCTTTGTAGAGCGTCGTCTCTGTCGCACGATGTGCTAACAGTCTCGCAACGGAACAAGTGTATGAATGACAGAGATGACGCTCTAAAAAGCCGAAGTTAGCCGATTATGTCCGACAGTCTCTTTCTTAAGCCCGATGTGTATTACTTACCGCCAAGTACTGTAACTAATTTCAGTCATATCTTAAAAAAAACTTTTCAAAGCAAATTTCTATTTGGATCACTGAAAATGAGTTATTTAGTATATGGAATGTCAAAGAATTGATTTAGATAAAGATTGCGCATAGTTACTTGAAAATGTGATTGGAAGAGATGGCGTAATGTTTAACGATGTATAAAATACGTCGTAATTTATTTAATCAAACACTGTTTATTCAATTTAATATAATAATAACCCTACCGGTTTCAAGTATTTCACGTCATCATCAGGAGAGCACAAACAAGACGTTTTATAATGTATTTTAACCTACACGGTGTTTAACTCTTCCTTCTCTATGATGTGTAACTAGTATACATTGCTTCTAAAAACTTTAATAAATCTATAAATATAATAAATACTAGGTTCAGATTTTAGGTATAATGTTAAGTTTATTTAATGCGGGACACAAGTGATACATGGTTTGCTCTTATATAGGGCAAGGCAAACTTGTAACAATACTGTACAAAATATATTCAGAGCATTGTGACACAGAGTATTGTCAATATAGTGAATACAAAATGTACCCACATATCAACAAATACATTTACGCATTGAATGAATAAATAATATTAATAATAATTAGCACTTATCGGCCACATCAGAGATATTTTGTGAAAATCGGGAATAAATTCACCAAAACCATCAAACGTGTGCCAGGGTGAGACGTAGGTATATTCATTCTAAAAAAAAACGCTATGGGTGAGGAACCAACGTTATTCACGTCTCACTCTCACTCTATTTCGGTATATGGGAACGCAAGAAATAGAATCTCAGTTCGCTCGCTTCTCTCGCTTCAGTAGCTTTCGGGCAGCCATTTGACGTGGTCGCATCGCCCGTTTTGTGAACGTCGGCCGATGTTTTTTTTCGTGTTTTCAGCAATTAAATTTAAATTATTATCACTTTTGACTTCAAATTTAATTAATATAAGCGATTGGCTATGAATATTCTTATTTTTCTGATTTTAAATTGATCATTTTTACATGTGTATTGAATACACAGCACCGGAAAGCGCGATTTTTTTTAGCACAGGTAGGGAAAGATAAGAACAACACATATATAGCACTATATAAAACTTTGCTTCATGAAAGACTGTAGCAGATTATACCTGGGTTCATTTTAGAAATATTATCTCCTTGCCATAGAAACTTTGGGTTTGATTTGTTAAGACTGTGTGCTTGCTGAAATGCAACAGGTTGTATCCAATAAGCTAATACACGCACAGGTGTATTTTATCCACAAGATGACTAACAATTATACTACTTGATCACGAGGGACAAATGTTTCTTAACGTTTTTTGCATTGCGAAAGGTTTTTTAGCCACCAAATGATTAAAAAAATTGAAGACTTAGCAACCCCCTGTAATTTGTTACTAGGCAATCCCCCCGCATAAGGGTGATTTGTGCCACCACATCAAAGTTACTATAGTTCGGAAATTCTAGGATGAGTCCTGTGACAGCTCACAAATTTGTCCCAATACAACCTAATGTAATGTATTTACCTAAATAACTTGCTATTTATTAGAATTGAGGCTTATATTAAAGTTGATAAAATAATTAAAATTACTAAACAACAAATGGAATACTTAGCAACAGTGGTGTGTATAAACTTTTATGTGCTGACTGTGATAATTTCTATATAGGAAAGACAGGAAGATCTTTTGAAAAGAGATTTCGTGTACACAAATCCGCCTTAACAAATCCTCTAATTTATTCTGAAATGGCTAATCATTGTCACCGTGAAAACCATACTTTTTCTATCGATGATGCCAAATTCTTACATATCAGTAGTAACGGAAATAAATTGGACAGATTAGAGGCCCTAGAAATTTCTAAGTCAGTACACCGATCGGAACATCTGTTGAACAGTTATTTCCCAAAAATCTCTCCGCTCTTGGCCGAAATTGTCCCGTGCCTCCCTCACCCCCCAGCCTCCAACCGTTGATGCGTGTATATCGGTACCAGTTCGAACAGCATTTAGTCTTGTTTGCGCTCCCCTGAAGATGAGGTGAAAGCCTTGAAACAGGTAGGGTTATACCGTCACAAAAAAGTGGAATAAACAGTGTTTGATAAAAATAAATTACAATTACTAAACATCGTTACAAGGTTGTATTGGGACAAATTTGGGAGCTGTCACAGGGCTCATCCTAGAATTTCCGAACTATATGCATTGTATTTTAATAAATTGTTCGTTTTTCTTCGAAAATATGCTCGTTTTTATTTTTTGAACCCCCCCAAGTAGTCATTACCCACAGATTGAAAAATAATAGTCTATTATACAAGTATAATTTAGTCGGAAACGCAAGTGAAAGAAAAACAACAGACATTATAGTTTTTGGAACTTTTGAATGAAAAGGGACACATCGTCAGGGCGGGATAAAATTAAGGAAAGGTGAACGGCACCGGTACAAAGAACTGTATTGATGGCTGCTGAACTGGTGGATTAATGCTGTGCAATGCTCGGAGAATTCAGCTCACGTTAAGAGGCGTAGATCGGTGAAAAGGTAGCGGGGTGAAGATTCCTCTTAGGCAGGTAATATATGATTGAAAGTAAAGCATAGTAGGCAGGGTGAACTGAGAATATTTATTTTTGGTCAAAGTCGATAATTTACTCGGAGTGTCGGTCCGATTTTCGGACACCTTACTCCTTCATCGGGTATGTAGAACGGACTTGGGTAATTTTATGGATATTTGGGTGGTGGTGTGAGAAAAACTTTTTTTAAGAGAGGAATGATAGGATTTGGTACATACATTAAGGTTATAGATACATATAGGTTACATATTAGAGCACGACCATATAACTTCATACCAGAAGGCATTGAACTGGTTGAATGTTAGAAATAGACGCCAAATTCACGTACTGTCTCTAGTGTATAACATCCTTAACTGTCCCGCCGCACCCTCTTATCTCGCCGAAAAATTTCAGCTTCTTTCCAATCATGGATTAGCGCTACGCTCAAACAGAGATTGTTTATTGGCCTTTCCAGTTCACCGCTCCTCTTTCTTTACGTCGTCCTTTACTGTCCGTGCAGTGAGACTCTGGAATCAGTTACAAACCAATATAAGACTCGCTCCGTCCTTGGCATGCTTTAAGAAGCGACTGAAAAAACTCTTAATTTCTAGTCAGTAAAATAACGTGTTTCATTCCTGATTTTTCTTTTCCTTTCCTCTCCACCATCCCTTCCTTTCCTTTTGATTGGTGATATCTCACTTTATATGAAAAATAATGTTCGGGTGGTTATCCGTCTTTGTGGGGTTCGTGGGCATGTGCTCACGTATGTGTTTATGGATTTCGTGGGGATGGATAGTCATTTGAATTATTTATGCGACCATGTAACTTGCTTCATTTACTTTTGTCTGGTTGATTGGAAGAAATTGCCGCCTGGCAATAAGCTCGCCAGATTGTATTGCAATAAAAGTGTTAAATAAATATTAATATACTTATATTTTATATGTCACGAGCGTTGATAAATATGGATACAGAGAGAGAAAGGATAGAGATGTATACATATATATAGATATTTTAAATAATTATATATTCATTATGAAGATGGGGGCGGGAGAAAACGTTGTGACTTTAGAATAAATAGTTGTAAATAGATAAATATGGGGGTAAAATAGATTATGTATTATATATGTGCTCTAGACACATTTCCACGTCTACCGTTTCGAATAGGTCTTTCAGGTCAAAATTACCGTCTTTGAAACGCAAAAACCATCGACGAACTGTCCTTTCATTCATAGCATCTTCACCGTACACTTCGCGAATATTGCGAACAGCTTTGGCAGCTTTATTTCCTCGATTGAACGCGAACAGAAGGAGGTGTCGAAAATGCCCACTTTCGTCTATTTGACATTCCATTTTGAAGGCTTGTAATCAAATAAAACAATAAATGTAACGTAAAAGCAAACACAATATCTTGTAGACCAGGAAAGTTTCTTTCAAATGACGTATAACCTTTACCATTTTGTTTTACTTTTGGTGCTCATTTTTAAATTTGTAAAAAATGGACACAACTTATGTTAACACCAAATACATAGTCAATCAGTGACACAACAATGTGGTATACCCCAGGAGTCAACGATCGGCCCTATCCAACCAGTTTCGTATGTCCGGAGAGACGTTGATGATACTTGAATGAGTGTTATTTTTTGTGTCAGTTACCGGTTCATGTGACTGTACATGTTCAATATATTAATGCTAACGTGACGTATTGTGGATGCGCTTAATCTATTACAGAGGTCAAACACATTTCCGATGGGAATCAAAATCGCTCAAACAGAGATTGCTTATTGGCCTTTCCAGTTCACCGCTCCTCTTTTTTTACGTCGGCGTCGTCCTTTACTGTCCATGCAGTGAAACTCTGGAACCAGTTACAAACCAATATAAGATTCGCTACGTCCTTGGCATGCTTTAAGAAGTTACTGAAAGAACTCTTAATTTCTACTCAGTAAAATAACTTGTTTCATTCCCGATTTTTCTTTTCTTTTTCTATCCACCATCCCTTCCTTTCCTTTTGATTGATGATATCTCAGTTTATATGAAAAATAAGGTTCGGGTGATTGTTCGTCTTTGTGGAGTTCGTAGGCATATGCTCACGTATGTGTTTATGGATTTCGTGGGGATGGATAGTCATTTGAATGATTTATGAAACCATGTACCCGGCGGTAAGTAATACACATCGGACTTAAGAAAGAGTCTGTTGGCCATAATCGGCTAACTTCGGCTTTGTAGAGTGTCGTCTCTCATCAACAGCAAGATGAAGGAGAGGCGATTGAGATGGTATGGGCACGTTGGACGCAGAGCACCCGATCACATTGTGAACCAGGCAATCTCCATGGATCTTCCTCGAATAACAACCAGAGGAAGACCAAAGAATTCATGGGTGGTGCAAAAATATAGATGCAGAGGCACGGCCTGGGGGACGTAGTCCGGGACAGAAGAGCATACAACCTGAGGACGAGGAGAGTTGACCCCAACAGTCTTCGCAGACAATGAGTTGGGATGGAGCCAGGGAGAGAGAGTCTCTGTCGCACGATGCGCTACGCTTACGTTTGACAACGACTGACAAATCGCGACGGAACACGTGTATGAATGACAGAGACGACGCTCTACAAAGCCGACGCTCCAGAGGAAGACCAAAGAACTCCTGGATAACTCAATGATTCAAAATTCTTCAGAGAAACGGCCTAGATGAAAGCGACACCCAGAACCGAAGAACATACAGTCTGAGAACGAGATGAGCCGACCCCAACAGCCTATCTAGAGACGATGCTCTACAAAGCCGAAGTTAGCCGATTATGACCGAGTCTCTTTCTTAAACTCGATGTGTATGGCTTACCGCCGGGTACTGTAACTTGCTTCATTTTCTTTTGTCTGGTTGATTGGAAGAGATTGCCTCCTGGCAATAAGACCGCCAGATTGTATTTGCAATAAAAGTGTTAAATAAAGAGCGTAGATTCTAAGCTCTTTCGATTCCTATTTGAATATTATATTCCTAACGATAATTTAAGGTGCAGGTTCATGAAGAAGCCTCCCTCAGTGGCCTACTTGGTAATATGCTTGTCTTCCAACCTAGAGGTCATAGGTTTATTCCCGTTAGACCCCAGATTAATTTAAAAAGGATTCCAGTTTGATTTTCCCTTAACATATTTTTTGTATTGTATTGTATTACACTTCCATTGTATACAGTAAAACCTGGTGGGTTCATTGCCATGTGGCAATCTCTTTCAACCAACTAGAAAGATACCTCCGTGGCCTGGTAGTAAGACACTTGTCTGCCGATCCGGAGGTTGCGGGTTCGATCCCCGCTGGAACTCAGATTTTTTTAAATAGGATTCCAGTCTGGTTAACACTTAGGTCCTATAAAAATATCTTTCTGGTTGGTTGGAAGAGATTGCCACATGGCAATAAACTCGCCAGGTTAACAAAAAAAAAGATGTTAAAGAGGCTTAAAGTGAAAACCAGACGAATCCTCGACAGCGGGATTTGAACCCGCAACTTGCGGAATGGAAGACAGGCGTCTTATCAACTAGGCCCCGGAGGTCATCTCGTCACCTGTGTTTTACTGAGGACATCAACTTGTTTTCTTGTAATAATAAATATATTATTGTTTTCCTTTCATCCAAGTGATGGATAGCTTGTTCGGAGTTTCGGTCCGATGGTAGGACACCTTACTCCTTCATCGGATAAGTTCTGACTGTTAAGATATTTATTGGAAATTTTTGGATCTTTTTGGGAATCGGGAAAGGATAGGTTTGTGGTAATTGTTTTGATTTTATGAATGATTATGAGAAATTATAAACGATTAAATACATATATAAATATGATGATATGTACATAATATTAAAAACAAATATACATAAATTTGTGTCGTCACACACTGTTTTATATTGAATGGGTGAAAAAAAAAAAAAAAAAATGAAAAAATGAATTGTGAATAAATTATAAGAATGAATATAGTATATGTAGATAAGTAAATGAGTGGGGAAATGTGTGTGACTTTTATAAATATATTAAGGTGTAGAAAATGTTTATTGAAGGTGAGAAATGCGGTTGCCTATGGGGGTAAACTGTCTGCCGGAGGAATTATCGATGATGGGGTGTTCAGAGTGACAATCGGGGGGTCATTTGGGGGGATGATTAGAGTTAAAGAGGGGGGGGTCGGGGGGATGTTTCGCAATATTGATTTCGGACGAGTGTGTCTGTAACTGGTGTTCGCGTTGTAGTTATCTAAGGCTTTTATGACTGGGTTGGGATGACGGGATATAGAGCTGTAGAACCTTTCGGCCAGAGCGCGCATATGTTCGGGGATAGTATGTAGTTTGGTATCTGCGTGGAGTCTTGAATTACGGACGATGTAGGGTGCTTTTAAAATTATGCGGAGGGCTTTGTTTTGAATGATCTGAATGTGATGTAGCGTTGTTTTCTTCGCGTGGCCCCAGACCGGAAGGGCGTATGTCAGTTGCGGTCTGACGATCGCTTTATATAGGTGGAGTTTAGTGCGCGTGCTAAGTTTGCTGTATTTACTGATCAAGGGAAATAATGATTTGAGTGTTCCGTGAGCTTTTGATTTGATATTGAGGGCGTGTTTATGCCACGAGAGTCTTCTGTCTAATGTGAGGCCTAGGTATTTTACGTGTTTTGACCATGGGACGCTCTGGCCGAAGAGTTTAAGAGTTCTGATGGGTTTGATGTATCTGCGTGAGAAGCGGACTGCTGTGCTTTTGGTGGGATTTATTTTGATCTTCCATTTGGTGCACCAGTGCTCCAGAATGGGAATGAAGTCTTGCAGTCTGTTGTGGGATACGGACTCATATTTCGATGAAGAGAGAATTTCCTTTCATGCTCGATTATCGCATTGTGCCCATCGAGGTGAAACAGAATGAAAAAAGAAACGCTTGGGACTTGTGACCGACACGGATATAAAGCGATGTTTTTTCTTGTACGTGGCCTTCTCAATGATCACTATAGATTATTATCCATGCAGTGAGACTCTGGAATCAGTTACAAACCAATATAAGACTCGCTCCGTCCTTGGCATGCTTTAAGAAGCGACTGAAAAAACTCTTAATTCCTACTCAGTAAAATAACGTGTTTCATTCCCGATTTTTCTTTTCCTTTCCTCTCCACCATCCCTTCTTTTCCTTTTGATTGATGATATCTCACTTTATATGAAAAATAATGTTCGGGTGATTGTCCGTCTTTGTGGGGCTCGTGGGCATGTGCTCACGTATGTGTTTATGGATATCGTGGGGATGGATAGTCATTTGAATGATTTATGCGACCATGTAACTTGCTTCATTTACTTTTGTTTGGTTGGTTGGAAGAGATTTCCACCTGGCAATATGCCCGCCAGGTTGTATTGCAATAAAAGTTTCAAATAAATAATAAATAAATAAATAAATTATTGGACAGACCATACGCGCGGCCGCGTTGTATGCAGTGCATTAGCAAGCCGTGACGGCATGCACGGGCGAATAAAGGGGTTTACGATAAGCGATGGGCTTCATATAAGGAGCGGAAAACTTTCAAAATACATTCGCACCTACTGAAATGTCTACTGTGGTTTTATTTTGACAAACTTCTGCCTGCCAAATAGAAATCTCTTCACCGAAAAGGCAACAAGAAAACCGGAATCTCAGAATTGAACGACAAAATCCACTTATTTTACAGTCTTCATACCGGTGATATACAATTGTCTAAATAACCGGTTAACCGGTTTTTGTTTAAACAGGCTTTGGTTTAAACCGGTTTGGAAGCCCTGACCATTAGCCACTAACAACTACTGTCTATCTGGCTTTGATTATATAGAAAATAAAAGACTTCAATAATATTTTATACTTTTTGTATGCGTAGGAAGTGAACAATTTAACTGTTTTGTTATCATTATTGCAGGAACCACACTTTGATTTGTGTATTAACATAACACCAGTGGCGTATCGTAGAGGGACATGGGGGTACAGTAGTGCCCCGGGCACAGAACTAAAGGGAGCGCGAAGTCAGTAAAACAAATGTATTATTTTTTTTAAAGTTTTTTTCTTCTTAATTTTGCCACGTCTACAAACTAAACTCAATGCACTTGAAATTTGAAAAAAGTACTAATATTTTCATGAGTATCCTTATACCCTCGAACACTAGGCGGAAAGTGCCTGTATCGTTCGAGGGGAGTAGCACAGCGCGGATTTGGAACCGACGACCTTCCGCATGGAAGTCTAGTGCATTACCGCGCGGCCATGTACCTCTTAACGTGTTCCTCGCGGGAAGCACAAACGCCTGTGATCTGATCTGTAGCATTCCTTTGTGTATTTTACGTAATGTTTAGTTTATCTCCTTTATTTAATGAGTCTCCTTAAGAGTAATGACTATTATTTATTATCAGAAAATTACTTGAATGTCATGTTTACTTGGTGTTGTAATCAAATATCAGTGGTTCTAAACAAAATACGCGTCTAAACTTAGAAATTTAAAAACGCCGAAATTGTGCCGCGCACAGGATTCGTGGAATTTGATTTTTAACGCGGTGTACAGGTTAATAAACATCTCAGCCATGCACATTAATTTCTGAAGTCTTTATTCCCCCTTCTTCTTATTCTCGCTATGTCATTCTCAAATCTCCTTTCTTCAGCTTACTTAAAATATTTATTTTATCCATACGTTCATTCATGATGTCTTCATTCCACTTCTTCTTAAATCCGCTAAAGCATTCTCAAAGCTCCTTTCTTCATCTAACTTAAAACATACAGTATATCCATGCATTAATTTATGATATCTTCATTCCCCCTTCTTCTTGTTCTAGCTAAGTAATTCTTAAAGCTCCTTTCTTCACCGTAAAACAACTATTTTATCCATGCATTAAATTCTGATGTCTGCATTCCCCTTCTTCTAATTCTCGCTAAGTCATTCTCAAATCTCTTTTCTTCATCTCACTTAAAATCCCCCCTTATCCCCCCTCTTCTTATATTCGCTAAGTCATTCTTAAAGCTCCTTTCTTCGTCTTACTTAAAACATCTATTTTATACATACATTCATTTCTGATGTCTTCATTCCCCCTTCTTCTTATTCTCGCTAAGTAACTTGTAAGTCATTTATTCTCTCTACTTGTCCAAACCGTCTTAAAGCTCCTTTGTTCATTTTACTTAAAATATTTATTTTATCCATACATTCATTTATGACGTCTTCATTCCCCCTTATTCATATACTCGCTAAGTCATTCTCAAATTTCCTTTCCTAATCTTACTTAAAATATCTATTTTATCCATGCGTTCATTTAATGTCTTCATTCCCCTTCTTATATCCGCTAAATCATTATTAAAGCTCCTTCCTTCATCTTACTAAAAACATACATTTTATTCGTGTATGTCTTCATTTCACCTTCTTTTATTTCTGATGTCTTCATCCCACCTTCTTTCATACAATAACAGTTAACATTTTTTCTTATTACACACATCAACATAACATAAACCATAAATAAATCATTTATATTGAAAAATAAAATGTAGCAGCATAGGTACGTGTTTTTTTTTAAATGAACATTTTAAATGAAAAGCATATACAGTCTTTGTCTGGGAGAGTTAGGTTTCTATCATATCCCCTTACGACACTTATCTTCCACTTCCTGCAAGGGGCGGATATTTGTGTCATGTCCCCGGGCGCAGATGGCCCTCGCTACGCCACTGCACAGCCCCATCAAAGTATTTTCCACCTCATTAAACGTTTCGCAACTCTTTCAACCGCATTTTCAAGTTACAAGGCTTCATGTTCATCTAAATCGATTTTTTGACAGTTCATATATTACTTAACTTATTTTCAGTGATTCTCAAAGTTAGAAGTTTAGATACCCATCGAGCAACTTTAACAATTTTTAGAAATAGAAGAAGTACATTTCATTTAAAATTATTTTTCTCTTTCTCCATTGAAACGTAGATAGTGTAGACCTAACTAGTAGACTAGCAGATCTACAATAGTGTAGATCTAACTAGTAGACTAGCAGATCTACAATAATGAAGATCTAACTAGTAGACTAGCAGATCTACAATAGTGTAGGGCTAACTAGTAGACTAGCAGATCTACAATATTGTAGACCTAACTAGTAGACTAGCAGATCTACAATAGTGTAGATCTAACTAGTAGACTAGCAGATCTACAATAGTGTAGGGCTAACTAGTAGACTAGCAGATCTACAATATTGCAAGTTATCAATTCCTGTTTTAAGTCAACCAGTTTATCATATTATAAAGGGTCTTTCAAATTGAGTGATTTTTTTATTCAATTTTTTTAATAAAACACACAATTTGCTTTGATTTCAAAAAACTTTTTATTGGCCATTAAAGTATAATGTATGACATTTAAACACAAAAAACCTCTGCCAAATGTCCACCTCTTGCAGCTTCACACATATCCACTCTTTTGTCAAAAATTTCGATGACATTTTGACATATTGCGGTTCTAACTCATCAATAACGCGAATAATTTCGTCCTTCAGCTCAGGAATTGATCGGGGGTCATTCTTATAGACCTGGCTTTTCACGTAACCCCAGAGAAAATAGTCCAACGGTGTCAGATCACATGATCTTGGTGGGCAATTAACATCGCCTTTTCCGGAGATTACAATACATAAAATAATTTTACAATTTGAACGCGTTGTTGTATTGTATACAACTCCATTTTTATAAATGTCATACATTACACTTCTCAAATGTCACAAGACCCAGGCAAGTTCGCGACGCCATCTGTGTTTTATCTAAGAATTAAAAAAACGCTCAATTTGAAAGATCCTTTATTATATTACATATTCTTACTAAAAATAATATTAAAAATAGCAATACAACTTTTACAATTTGAATCGTTTTAATGAAAAGCTGAACCATAGAGAACAAGAACAGAACAATTTAAAAATCCACCATTTTGTGAATAAAGAGAACCACATCGCTAGACAAGACCTGTGACAAAGTAGTTCGATTTCTTCTTCTTCTTCTTCAGCCGTTCTGGATCCATCCCTGGATATAAAAGGCCTCCCCTTCGGTCTTCCACAACTCCCTATCTTGGGCATTCTGCATCCACTTCACCCCTGCGGCCCGTCTTATATCGTCCGACCAGCTAGCATGTGGTCTCCCCACGTCTCTCCTGCCCATTCTAGGCTGCTATTCCACGACCTTTTTCGTCCATCGAGAGTCAGAGCATCTGGCAATATGTCCTGCCCAGCTCCACTTTAAGGCAGCTGCTCTCTCAACTACGTCCGTGACTTTGGTTTTCTACCTTATCCATTTGTTAGTCTTTCTATCTCTCAGTGAAACTCGATTTTATAATAACAAATTTCATATATTTTATCTATCTTTTTTTGTTGTACCATCGGGAATCAAACCCAAAACCCTCAGATCCAGAGTCACGCCAACTTGGCCATGGAGGTACTCGACAAAAGTGTAACAGCTGAATACAAGTAATCTTTTTATTATCGTCGTCCGTTGTCTAACGGTCAACATTCACGTTAACCCTTCCCTTACGGTGATAAAATTGAAACGCGCGCTCCGGTGTTGGGTAGTGAGTACGCGATAAAAAATTAGCGATTTTAAATCGGAAAAATAAGAACATTCATAGATAACCCCCTTAATTAATTATAATTGAAGTTAAAAATTATAATAATTGAGATTTATTTGCTGAAAACATTAAAAAATCATCTGGCAACGCTCACGGAACGGGCGTAGATCTAATCTCGTTGCCAGCCCAAAAGTTACTGCGGCGCGGAGCGGCGGTGGCATACCCGGGCGTGGCTTACACTTGCGACGTTGAGACAATTGAGGTCCTCGCAATTCAGTGAAGTATGCAAAAGTGAGATGCGAATATAGTGTCGCGCTTCCCGCATATTCTTCACCTATCGCCAAGACCCAAGATCGAGGCACTCACAACGTTTAAATGCGAATTTGTTTTCGATCTTCACAAAACACCTACGATGTAGTCGATAAATTCTGATTATTATTAATATTATTTTTTAAATCAATGCGTAAATATATTATGGAGGAGTACCTAAAATCTTAACCTTGTATTTATAATATTTATAGAGATATTGATGGTTATTAGAAGCAACGTGTAGAAGATACCCAACACAGGGAAGGAAAGGTTAAGCAAGCGAACGCCCCAGGTTTGATTCCTGGCGTATTCACTTCCAGACTGACTGTTATCTTAGATAATTTTACATTTTAGTTTATGTTTTTGTGCAATGTATACGTTATCACAATTTTTATATTGCTATTAAACAACACAAAGTAGCACTATATAAAACTCTTCCTCACAAAAAACTAGCAGATTCAACCCACCAATCTTCGATCTGTCAGGGCTGTGTGCTTGCTAAAGTGCAACAGATTGTATAAAATAAATTAATACATGTACAAGCGTATTCCATCCACAAGATGGCTGAAAGTCATACTGGATCACAAGGAATTGCATATCGTATCATCTATTAATTAATTATAGGACTTTGGATCCCCTGAGCCCTGGCCTGTCTCATGTTTGTATTATATATACTGTAGGTAATATGCATTTACGTATTACTTCTTGATATTTTTTTGTATGATTTGTGTAAATATATAAACAAGTTTTTTTATATTCGCACTAGAAATTTCTAATTTAAGTACCTATTTCTTTTGTTAATTTTAATCCTCGATAAAGGACCGTTACATTGTAGATACATACATATCATCATGCTAAGTCCCATGCGGGGTAGGCAGAGAGAACAGATCTCCAAGCGTTTCTATCCAACCACACAACTTTCGCCTCCTCAACATGTATACATCTCGTCATGTACAATATTCTAGTCTCCATACTACTCGCTTTACCTTCTTTCAAAATCTGTTCCAGTTGGTCCATTCACGTTTTCATCAATCTTTCTCTTCCATGCACATCTTGCACTTCTGACCTTAAAGCTTACCACCTTAAAGTTCCTTTGTTTCATCTTATTCAAAATATCAATTTTATCCATGAATTCTTCATCTTTGCTGTATTCATTGAGTCTTCTTTCAAACATTGACACTCCACAAAGTTACCTTACTACACGCATCTCCACTGCATTAATCTTACTATTACCCTTCTTCTGCCAATCCCAAGTTTCACTTCCATACATCAAGGTGAGCACCAACAAAATTACGTGCTCCGTTTACTCGTATATTGTAATTAAGAGATAAAAAAATATTTCAAAGCTGTAGAGGTTTAAACAACAGTTTGAGAATCACTGCCTTATTTACATACGTAACATTTGAAGATGAACGCACTCGAATAACTGCCCTAACAGCGCATCAATTCACGAGTTAAATTTCCAATAAGATGAAATGAGTGTACCCATTAATTTAACCATTCGA
This sequence comes from Odontocerum albicorne, assembly GCA_949825065.1. NCBI lineage: Eukaryota > Metazoa > Arthropoda > Insecta > Trichoptera > Odontoceridae > Odontocerum > Odontocerum albicorne. The sequence continues at coordinate 6,625,882 of OX463867.1, forward strand.
TTATACCGATGATTATTTCTGGTTTAGTCTTGTTACTTGTTACAAACAACTCTGCATATAAAACGTTCAACTGACTGATTATAATTAATTTGTATTTATGGTAGTATAACATTGGTGGTTATTTCGCTTTACGAGTATGTCTGCTACTGTATACTTTGATCATTAATTTAAATGACGATACACGAAAGACACAATTTATGATTGTCAGTAAAATATAACTACAAGCAACTCTTGATCACAGCCGAATAAGTGCTGTAGAAATACGTGCACTGAGAAAAATACATGAGGTGGTAATGTATGATAGAACATACGGGATGAATAAGGAGGGTGAACTAAGAAAGGAGCCGAATAAGTGCTGTCGAAATACGTGCACTGAGAAAAATACATGAGGTGGTAATGTATTATACTCGTAGAATATACGAGATGAATAAGGGGAGTGAACTACGAAAGGAGCCGAATAAGTGGTGTCAAAATACTCGTAAGTGCACTGAGAAAAATACATGAGGTGGTAATTTATGATACTCGTAGAATATATGGGATGAATAAGGGGAGTGAACTACGAAAGGAGGCGAATAAGTGGGGTCAAAATAAGTGCACTGAGAAGAATACATGAGGTGGTAATGTATGATACTCGTAGAATATACGAGATGAATAAGGGGAGTGAACTACGAAAGGAGCCGAATAAGTGGTGTCAAAATAAGTGTACTGAGAAAAATACGTGAGGTGGTAATGTATGATAGAACATACGGGATGAATAAGGGGAGTGAACTAAGAAAGGAGCCGAATAAATGCTGTCGAAATGCGTTCACTGAGAAAAATACATGAGGTAGTACTATATAGTAGAATATACGGAATGAGTAAGGGGGGTGAACTGTGAAAGGAGCCGAATAAGTGCTGTCGAAATGCGTGCACTGAGAAAAATACATGAAGTCGTAATGTATGATAGAATATACGGGATGAATAAAGAGGGTGAACTACGAATTGAGCCGAATAAGTGCTGTCAAATTGCGTGCACTGAGAAATATACATGAGGTGGTAATGTATGATAGAATGTATGGAATGAATGAATATGGTGAACTATGAAAGGAGCCGAATAAGTGCTGTAGAAATGCGTGCACTGAGAAAAATATATGAATTGGTAATGTATGATAGAATATACGGAATTAATAAGGAGGTTCACTATAAATGCTGTCGAAATGCGTGCACTGAGAAAATTACATGAGGTAGTACTATATAGTAGAATATACGGAATGAGTAAGGGGTGAACTGTGAAAGGAGCCGAATAAGTGGTGTCGAAATGCTTGCACTGAGAAAAATACATGAAGTCGTAATGTATGATAGAATATACGGGATGAATAAAGAGGGTGAACTACGAATTGAGCCGAATAAGTGCTGTCAAATTGCGTGCACTGAGAAATATACATGAGGTGGCAATGTATGATAGAATATATGGAATGAATGAATATGGTGAACTATGAAAGGAGCCGAATAAGTGCTGTAGAAATGCGTGCACTGAGAAAAATATATGAATTGGTAATGTATGATAGAATATACGGAATTAATAAGGAGGTTCACTATAAATGCTGTCGAAATGCGTGCACTGAGAAAATTACATGAGGTAGTACTATATAGTAGAATATACGGAATGAGTAAGGGGTGAACTGTGAAAGGAGCCGAATAAGTGGTGTCGAAATGCTTGCACTGAGAAAAATACATGAAGTCGTAATGTATGATAGAATATACGGGATGAATAAAGAGGGTGAACTACGAATTGAGCCGAATAAGTGCTGTCAAATTGCGTGCACTGAGAAATATACATGAGGTGGCAATGTATGATAGAATATATGGAATGAATGAATATGGTGAACTATGAAAGGAGCCGAATAAGTGCTGTAGAAATGCGTGCACTGAGAAAAATATATGAATTGGTAATGTATGATAGAATATACGGAATTAATAAGGAGGTTCACTATAAATGCTGTCGAAATGCGTGCACTGAGAAAATTACATGAAGTAGTACTATATAGTAGAATATACGGAATGAGTAAGGGGTGAACTGTGAAAGGAGCCGAATAAGTGGTGTCGAAATGCTTGCACTGAGAAAAATACATGAAGTCGTAATGTATGATAGAATATACGGGATGAATAAAGAGGGTGAACTACGAATTGAGCCGAATAAGTGCTGTCAAATTGCGTGCACTGAGAAATATACATGAGGTGGCAATGTATGATAGAATATATGGAATGAATGAATATGGTGAACTATGAAAGGAGCCGAATAAGTGCTGTAGAAATGCGTGCACTGAGAAAAATATATGAATTGGTAATGTATGATAGAATATACGGAATTAATAACGAGGTTCACTATAAATGCTGTCGAAATGCGTGCACTGAGAAAATTACATGAGGTAGTACTATATAGTAGAATATACGGAATGAGTAAGGGGTGAACTGTGAAAGGAGCCGAATAAGTGGTGTCGAAATGCTTGCACTGAGAAAAATACATGAAGTCGTAATGTATGATAGAATATACGGGATGAATAAAGAGGGTGAACTACGAATTGAGCCGAATAAGTGCTGTCAAATTGCGTGCACTGAGAAATATACATGAGGTGGCAATGTATGATAGAATATATGGAATGAATGAATATGGTGAACTATGAAAGGAGCCGAATAAGTGCTGTAGAAATGCGTTCACTGAGAAAAATATATGAATTGGTAATGTATGATAGAATATACGGAATTAATAAGGAGGTTCTCTATAAATGCTGTCGAAATGCGTGCACTGAGAAAAATACATGAGGAGGTAATGTATGATAGAATATACGGAATTAATAATGGAGGTGAACTAAGAAAGGAGCCGAATAAATTATGTTGAAATGCGTGCACGGAGAAAAATACATGAGGTAGTAATATATGATAGAATATACGGATTTAAGGAATAAGGGGGGTGAACTTTAGACGGGTGTATTAAGTAAGATGAAACAAGCACTCTGAGATGGTTTGAACATGTAGAACAAATGGATGAAGAAAGACCTACAAAACAATTATACAGTGTACAAATGTGAGAGTGGCGGGCGTAGTAGAGGATGACTAAATAGAATATGGTAGAATCAAGTGAATGATACTTTATTAGTGTATATATAGGCAGGCTTTGTGTGGTGTATATATAGACGGGCTTTGTGTAGTGTATATAATCATAAATCTTTATAAGACCTCTAAAAAAGAGTTTTCTTTAAGTTATTCCCAAAACTGCACACGCAACCTATAAAATATTTGACAATTAGAGGCAGACCATTTCATATAATGGGACCAGTAACGTAGAAAAACGTTGTCATAACCCTATTAGATATATTCGGAATAATCCATTTCTTTGATGAAGATGAGATAAATCTCAGAATTTGGCTCATCACCGTTCAACACATCCAAAGAAAAAAAATTAAATGCAGCCACAGCACGTGTTGGCATTAGCGGGTCCAACGAAGAAGATAAGTGTCAGACAGTACTGTTACTATGGTATAATGCGTTTAGCACATCCATCCATCATCTAGACATCAAGTACCACCTTAACGTCACATGAGAACTATTATTCTTCGCGCTACCTAGCAATTACTGGCACTTATCCAATAGGGAGACCATAGATCATTTTTTTCAACTAAGTCAAATGGCGTGTCATACATTATGCCTCATACATCATGTCTCATACATCATGCCTGGTATCTCACAGTGGAACTTTTCAGGGAGTATTGAATCCATAACGTAGCCAATTTATACTTCAAATTCATTATCTAGCACTATTCGTACCATTGAGGAAGAAAAAAGTGAATTCAGTAGAGACGCAATTCAACTGATCAAATGTTCACTATCCCTAGAGTTAGAACATATTTTGCCTAAAGAAAATATGCCTATTTGACTACCATAATAAAAAAACACGATATAGTGCAATACTCGTCCCTCAAATACATCCAAATTACGATATAGTGTAATACTCGTCCCTGAAAAACATCCAAATTACGATATAGTGTAATACTCGTCCCTGAAATACATCCAAATTACGATATAGTGTAATACTCGTCCCTGAAATACATCCAAATTACGATAAAGTGTAATACTCGTCCCTGAAATACATCCAAATTACGATATAGTGTAATACTCGTCCCTGAAATACATCCAAATTACGATATAGTATAATACTCGTTCCTGAAATACATCCAAATTACGATATAGTGTAATACTCGTCCCTCAAATACATCCAAATTACGTCAAATACAATATCCAAACAATTTCGCTAAACAATTGCCGAAAAGATGCGATAAAATTCACAACAATATCCATTCAGCGTGTCTATAATGAAGTAAGGAACGAATAAAAATAAAAGTGTTGTCCTAACGACATCTATGCGAGAAATATGATACTAGCACGACATATTCTACATTCCCATAATAAGTTTACAAGATGTCTAAGTTTAAATGCTGAAGAGATTAATTTTACCTAAAAAATGTATAAAATCTACGAAATATTTGAATGCTTGTCTCTTCAATAAATCACGATTGATAAGGTAATGATTTAGGCACGCAGGTGTATAAATAATGTGGTCACCTCACCACACACCGCTCTTTTACAACACAAACTGGTCAGCGCAATGCTTTGGGACGCAGATATATTTTTATAAAGTATTCATCTAAATACTTCTTTCTGGGAATATCCATCAGTAGAGGGGAAACATGGGTAACACAAGATAGAAAAAAACTTGAAAGTCATAAATTTATTCTTTATATAGTAATTTATTTTTAACAAACACTGTTTATTCCACTTTTTTATGACGGTATAACCCTACCGGTTTCAAGGCTTTCACCTCATCTTCAGGGGAGTACAAACAAGACAAGTCTTGTTTGTACTCCCCTGAAGATTTTTGATCAAGGTAGAACATCCCAACACAGACCATATTAAAGATCTCAATCTCGCATTTGGTCCTACAATCAATTTTATATTGTTTCATGATTGGAAATAACCAAGCGCCCTTTCTTGTATTTATTACAACCCCTAATTGGAAGCTTAAAAATACTATATAAAGATGTTGTTTATAGTTAAGGCATTAACGTTGTGGAGGTTTAAAGACATTGTAATTTATTTTTAACAAACACTGTTTATTCCACTTTTTTATGACGGTATAACCCTACCGGTTTCAAGGCTTTCACCTCATCTTCAGGGGAGTACAAACAAGACAAGTCTTGTTTGTACTCCCCTGAAGATGAGGGGAAAGCCTTGAAACCGGTAGGGTTATACCGTCATAAAAAAGTGGAATAAACAGTGTTTGTTAAAAATAAATTACAATGTCTTTAAACCTCCACAACGTTAATGCCTTAACTATAAACAACATCTTTATATAGTATTTTAAAGCTTCCAATTAGGGGTTGTAATAAATACAAGAAAGGGCGCTTGGTTATTTCCAATCATGAAACAATATAAAATTGATTGTAGGACCAAATGCGAGATTGAGATCTTTAATATGGTCTGTGTTGGGATGTACTACCTTGATCAAAAAGTTTTAGGACTTTATTAATAAAATCGAAAATACAAGTTTATTCATCAAAATCGATATGGTCCCTTTCAAAGTACTCCCCATCGACTGCAACGCACTTTCGCCAGCGCTTGATCCAATCCTCGAAACACCGCTGGTACTCAATTTTCGGTATGTCCATCAGAGCCGTCTTCGATTTTTTCATGACATCCTCTCGGGTGCTGTAACACGTTCCGCGAAGCGGTTTTTTAAGACAGTTGAACAGGAAAAAATCGCAGGATCAGGTGAATTCGAAGGCTGCTGGATAGTAATCGTGTTGTTTTTGGTCAAAAACTCATGGAAATCATGTCTTTCGCGATTCCAATGCGGTCCTTTTTTTCCATGAAATTGAGGTCTTTCGGCGCCAGTTTTGCAGCGACGCGTCTGAGGCCCAAATCACTAACCAAAATGTCTTGAGCAGATCCATAAGCGATGTTCGAGTCCTCTGTCAGCTCTCTAATGGTCAATTTGTGGTTTTCAGCCAACATTTCTTTGATTTTATCGATGTTTTCATCGGTTTTCGACTGCCACTGCGTTCGTCATCCTCGACCGACTCATGACCACTTCTGAAGCGTTCGTGCCACCGAAAAACATTTCCAAAGTCTGCGGACCGTTAAATCCGTTTTTCACACAAAATTTAATGCAAACTCGTTGATGCACAGTTGATGCCATTTTCAAACTTGTAAAAAATCGAAAACATGCACAAAGGTAGAGATGTACTCAGATGTACTCAGTACAGCGTAACTTTACAAATGTCAAGCTATGACGCTGAAATTTGTAGGAAAGTGTCAATGATAGATGTGGTAACCTAACAAAAAAAAAAGAATTCCAATCGGGTAACTGACAGCGCCACACGGTGGCCAGTCCTAAAACTTTTTGATCAAGGTAGGATGTATAGATTGTAGTGTATATCTATGAAAATTCAACACGTGCGACCGATGATATGACATAATTTTGCACTTTGATGCAATATCTTTGATTGCACCTGGAAATAAATGTGAAGAAAACTCAGGTGCTAATCTATTCTGCAGGGAATGAAGTGATTCAATCACCCGACATCCGAGTGACTGTTGTGCAACTGGAAAACGTACCTAACTTTACATATCTGGGCAGCATCCTGGCTTCGAACTCTTCTCTTGATGATGAACTGAGGAGTCATCAGGAGTGCGTCAGCGGCTGTTGCTTAATTGAATGACAGTGTTCTATAACAGAGACATCTCCCAGTCCACAAATTTATCAGTCTACAAGGATGTTGTCTTCCCCACACTTCTCTATGGGTCTGAGACTTGGATTCCTTATAGAAGGCGCATTCAAAGCCTTGAAATGTTCCACCAGCGTTTCCTTTGCCGAATTCTTCGGATCTACTGGAGTGATCATGTCACAAATGCTTCGGTCCTGCAACGCTCCAACTATTAACCTATAGAATATATTGTTGTAAAGGCGAAATTGCGGTGGACCGGGCATGTGGTACGCATGGGCAATCATAGACTCCCAAAACGCGGCTTGTACGGAGAAATGGTGGACAAGCGAAGAGTTGGGGGGCAGAGGAAGCGCTATGAGGACAGTCTGCGAGAGTCGCTTACTTTGTTCGGGGGGCCTGAGGACTGAGAGCAGGTGGCTCAAGACCGTGAGGGGTGGATAGCCGTATGCTCTCGGGCTTATGGCGTCTCAGCGGCTAGACGTGTGAGAAATAGTCAGCGCGCTATGAACATGCGTCAGCATGACCAGGCGGCTCAGCAGGGTCCACATGTCTGTGAAATTTGCGGGAGGGAGTGCGCATCTAGTATCGGGCTGTTTTCTCACAGAATATCACATAATCGATGTGGAAGAACGGTTCAAGATTGACGTTGGATTGGCGAAGGGATCCGAGGCCTGGCAACGATGAAATATACGATATGTAATAAACACAAAAAGGGAATTTGGTTATTTCCAATCATAATCCAATCATAGGGTGTGGGCTGAAAAACATCTGGTGTCCCCGTGGCTGGGTTCGCCCTATATTGGTGGGGTGTATCTTGGCCGAGGGGGTGCTATTAGATGAGCCCAGACCTTTTGATAGCATCTGTATTTAATGTATTATCTGCAATTTATGTGTTTTAGAAGTGTTATTTAAATATAATCTGTACATACTATGTTGCTATCAATAAACCTATTATTTATTTATTTTATTTTATTTATAAAACAATATAACATTGGTTGTACTAACATCCGTTTGTGATGTCATAGTTATTATTTAATTAATGCCATAAAAAAGCATTCCAGTCTGGGTTTTCACCATGAGTGAGTTCTGCGTCCTCACAGGGCTCCAAATGCAAGCATAGCTTTCTGGTTTAATACGGACCAATTAATCAAACAGTGTTTTGAACACCATTTGGTTTTTAAACGACTTTAGAGATTCTCATAACAAATCTTAGAGTTTTATAAGCTGAATTGCACATAATGTGAGATCTTCTTCTTCACGTGTCCTGCCGGGTCCCCTCGACGTTGACGACCATCTGAGAGAAAGCTTCCCTGTCCTGGGCGGCGCGAAACAGCTCCCCCACAGTTCTGACGCCGGTCCATTGTCGGATGTTTCGAAGCCAGGAGAGCTGTCTTCTGCCGACCCCTCTGCGGCCCTCGATCTTCCCCTTCATGACGAGCTGAAGTACGGTGTATTTGTCACCTCTCATTACATGGCCAAAATATGATGTTTTACGGAGCTTAACAGTGGTGAATAGTTCTCTATTTGCATTGGCTCTACGTAGTACATCAGTGTTTGTTATCATATCGGTCCAAGATATTCTTAACATTCTACGGTGGATCCACATTTCAAACGCTTCAAGGCGGTTTATTATGTTAACTTTAAGAGTCCACGCCTCTACGCCGTAAAGTAAGACAGACCATACGTAACATTTGACCATTCTTTGTCTCAGCTTTAAGTTTATATTATCGTCACAAAGAAGGTTTTTCATTTTATTAAAAGCCGTTCGTGCCGCTTCTATTCTGCATTTTATCTCAATGTCAGGATCCAGTTTCTCAGTAATCATGCTTCCCAGGTACCTGAACTGTTTCACCCTCTCGACAACAACACCCCTTAGCGTAAGGTGGACATTTGGATGACATTCTCGGCTAAAAACCATCATTTTAGTTTTGCTCACATTAATGTTCATACCAAAACGTTCACCAACGGAGTCAACTTTATCAAGCAGTTCTTGAAGGCCTTCCAAACTGTCCGCAATTAGAACGGTGTCATCCGCATATCTGATATTATTGATGACCACCCCATTGACCTTCACACCGAGATTTGTCTCAGTCAGCGCTTCCTTAAAGACCAAGTCAGAGTATAGATTGAATAAAGTTGGTGAGAGAACACACCCCTGACGGACTCCTCGCTGAATGGGAATACCTTGTGAGGTGTTTCCGTTTTCCAATTTAATGATAGCGTTTTGGTCCCAGTACAGATTCTTGATTATTCTCACATCCTTTTCATCTATACCACATCTCAACAGCATCTCAATCAAATATGTGTGTTTAACCCTGTCAAATGCTTTTTCATAATGTGAGATGGAGATCTTTAATATTGTCTGTACAGATAATACGAGGGTCATCCAGAAACTAAAGTTACAAGGGCTCCTGAGGCCGGGGGAAATTTTTGTTTCAAAGTTGGCGCAACTGGCGTGTAGGGGGATCCTAACGGTCAGTTTGTTTGGTCCCACGTGTTTGTCGACAATTTTGTTCAGTCACAGTAAACTCTTCCGATGGAGAGGTCGTCGCGGGTTCCCGCCACCTCTCGTCCGTGCGAGACCCGCGCGGTTATCCGTTTTTTGACTTTGCAGAACAATACCGCCGCGAATATCCATCGGAAGCTCGTGGAAGTTGATGGTAGTGATGTGATGAGTCGACAACATGTCACGAAGTGGGTAAGGTTGTTCAGAGAAGGCCGTACTGATACTCACGACGAGGCAAGGCAGTGATTTCTGACGAATTTGTGCAAAAAATTGAAGAACAAGTTTGAAATGACCGCCATGTGACGCTTGACGTCCTTCACGAAGAATTTCCTGACACTTCTCAAAGCCTCCTTGGTAATATTGTGTCGGAAAAACTTGGTTACAAGAAGTTGTGTGCGAGATGGATGCCCAGAATGCTCAAACCGGAGCACCGTCAAAATCGCGTGACCGCCGCGCGTGAATTTTTGGATCGTTTTTCACAGGAGGAAGAAGCTTTTCTGGACTCTATCGTGACGGGGGATAAGACGTGGGTGTGTCACTACATATCAACAATTTTCCAGCGATCAGGAGGTCGAGGAAGCTGTGAAGAAGTGGCTGAAAGAGCTGGCGGCGGAGGTCTATGACACTGGCATACAAAAGCTGGTGCCCCGACTACAGAAATGTCTCGATCTCGACGGCAATTACGTTGAAAAATAGTTTAATATATTTGTGAAGTATCCTGTGAATTTCAATTAAATACAAGCATTTTTCGATCCTACATAAATGTTGTAACCTTACTTTGTGGATTACCCTCGTATGTATAATGTACTCGTATATGTATAGATTCTAGTATACATCTATGAAAATTCAACACGTGCGACCGATGGTATGACATAATTGTGCACTTTGATGCATTGAAATATAATTTATTACAGTGATTCCACTCACGAACGTTGTTGAGATCTGACTGTAGGTCTAAGCATTCAGCATAGGAACGATTTTTTTTTTAAGATTTTGAAGTCATCAGCAAAGAGAAGGAACATGATTTTTTTTATAACTCTACCTTATAACATAAATAAAAATTTGAAATAAGGCAGGTCCAAGATTAGACCCCTGAGAAACACCTGAGTAGGCAGTGAAATAATCGCAGTTGTAGATTCCACGTTTTCTTTCAGTAAGATAATCTGACATGTATATTCCCCTTTCGAATTAATGTCAAGTGATGCCTGATATGATACGGTGCTGGTGTGGACGGTCCCGTATTATATTACAATAGTAACACGTGGTTTTGCACAGTTGTATGCGTCTGTTTCTTTCTAATGATTTTCATTGTTAATTGTAATGTATTGAGCACTCGCAACTGATTGTTTCAAAATTATTATAAAATACATTGTACCCTTTATTTGTATAAATAAATATGATTTTTTTTCATAAAATAGTAAGCGATCCCCGATTTATCCGAATGTCCTTAAAAAAAACTATGTACGCATGTAAATTGATCCACTTTTTCGTAACATCATTACGGTATATAACTCTTGTTATGCAAGCACACAGTACTCAAGAATGCAGTGGTACCACTTTGCGATCAGTCACTTCACCAGGGCCGTCCCTAACCAATATGCAAGTAAGACAAAGTCTTTTTTCACAATTTCAAGGAGTGGAATTTAAGAAATAAGTTCTTCTTTAACGCATGCTGAATACTAACCGTCGTGGTCCACTATTGTGTCTTTCCAGTTTTGGGTTATGTTGAATGCAGTGCTTAAAGAGGGTCCTATTAACTCCTTTATTTGATTCGTACATCTCATTCGTACACCTTCCTCTTGTGCACTTTCTCTCAACTATCTCCGTGATCACCAGCTTCTCCAGACTTTCATAATTATTTCCAGCAGTATGCGCAAATAATAATAATAATAAAAAGATAATTTATATAGCGCCGTTTAGAGGGTAAACTCTCCTTAAAGCGATTTAACTCGGGACTCGAACCCACTATTATTGACATATTAAAAATATAACAAAAAAATAAAAACAAGTTGAGTATGAGGATAGGAAGGCCGTGGCTGTATATATTCGATTAAGAACTCTCCCGGAAACTGCATATGTTTAGAAAAACATATATGTAAGAAAACTTAAAAAGATAATAACGGCGGAGCTTTCAGAGAGCATCAGGTCCTGAACATAGCCAATTTGCATCTCAAATCCATTCTCTGGCACTACCATCGAGAGGAAGGGAAGATGCAGACTCAGCAGAGACACATGACACGCATGGCAACTAATCAAATGTTCACCATCCCTAGAGTTAAAACCTCTTGCCCAAAGGCAATATGCTTATTTGGCTCCCATGACATACAATGACGTGCCGAATTCAATAAAGGTAAAGGGAGGAAAACCGTTTAGACAGTCGATCGGAGTGTGGTTGTTATTGCGACAGGATTTTGAGTACTTGGGCTTTCAGGATGAATGACGTGTGGAAAAGATTTGTGTGGGCTCGTGAGTCTGGGTTTCTTCTTGTTGTTTTAATTTTTGTTGTTTTTGTGTATTTTTTATTTTTATTCTAATGATTGTGTGCAGTATATTATGGGATGAATATTTTTGGTTTTTTGGAGTGATGATGTGTGAGGAGTTTAATTTCGCATGATGTTTGCAGTTGTAATTGAGTGTCACTGTTTGTCAGGTTGATGAGAACGTGCAACGGGGTTTTGTTTTTGTGTAATCAAAAATCGGAAAGAAGTATCGATTTATTTTTTTATGCTAAATATCCTCAGTGAGATACAGGCAAAAGCCTAGTTTACTGGGGATACGACAAATGAAAGGTAACAAACCCAGATCCATTAAAATTGTATGTCCAAATAAAATTACCTTTTGTTTTTTCGCAAATTATGTATATTTTTTGCCATGTGTAATAATAAATAAATAAATAAAAATAACGAACTATAAGGAAACCTCTATAGATCTTCCAATGTGTCATGGTAATACATACCCGCTACAAACGTTGAGATAGCGCAGGCTGACGACATAAGCGGTTCGATCGAAGTGCTTGTGATGTGCGATAGGCTAAACATAAGAAATGCAAAATTAGTAAAATATATTTTCGTTTTCTGAAATGTCATACTGTGTTTGTTTTTCAACAAACTTCTGCCGGCCAGCGAGGAATCTCTTCTTTTCATCCAAGCTCTTCACCGAAACTCGTTGAAGTCACGCCTGAATCTCCGAGGGTTGAGCAGCAAGCAACTATGTTACCTATTCTACAGTGTTTGTGCAAGGTTCTTTTTTGTGGTAGTTCTTTACGTAAAATATTTGATTGTTGCGTTTCTTCTTTCTTTGAGAAACTTTTCCGCTTATAGAACTATTGTTAATTCTTTGGAGTTTAATCAGTCGAAGCTTTAAATTGTTGGATTTGTTGTTATCTTTATATTTCCTTTCTTATGTTGATTTTTATAACATAATTGCATTATTGATTTTTATGTGGTGGCACAAACGTCTTAGTGTATGTGCTGTTGCCTTTTGAAGAAATACTGCCTTTTTAAATTGTAAATATAATTGTTCCATCCCCTACTCTTTGACGAATTTCCATCAAGATGGGTCCTCACATCGCGACGGTAGTGGAGAGGTGCACCATCTTGCTGGAAATAAAACCCCTCCTCATCCCCACACTCCTCACGAATGCGTAGTATGACAAGTGCCTGCAGCAAATTCAAGTAAACGGCACGGTGTAATGCGTGTATATAATATATTTTTTGTACATCCAATTAATTTTTCGAGGAATCATTGAGCTTCTTTCTTCCTCGCGATTAATGTTAATTAAAATTTAAATTCAATTTTCAAAAAGTGAGAAAGCTTTGAATAATTTCGTCAATGCTAATTTCAAGAAATCTTTTTTTTATCTTCCATGCCATGTACGGGTGGATGTTTTATTTTGCGCATATTTTTGGGTGGTAAATGGTCTATTTTGCGCTTGTTTTTAGGTGGGGGGGTAGTCTATTTCGCGCATATTTTTGGGTGGTAGATGGTCTATTTTGCGCATATTTTTAGGTGGTGGGTAGTCTATTTCGCGCATATTTTTGGGTGGTAGGTGGTCTATTTCGCGCATATTTTTGGGTGGTAGGTAGTTTATTTCGCTTATATTTTTGGGTGGGGGGTAGTCTATTTCGTGCATATTTTTTGGTGGTGGGTAGTCTATTTCGCGCATATTTTTAGGTGGTGGGCAGTCTATTTCGAGGATATTTTAAGATGGTGGGTATTTCGCACATATTTTTGGATAGTAGGTAGTCTATTTCGTGCATATTTTTTATTTGAATTAAAAAATGATCCATACATAGATTTTATCTGTAAAATAAATTTGTTGATTGTTTGTTTCTTCAATTCCGTTATAGTTTGTTGACTGTTTGTTTCTTCAATTCCGTTATAGTTTATTGATTGTTTGTTTCTTCAATTCTGTTAAAGTTTGTTAATTGTTTGTTTCTTCGATTCCGTTATAGATTATTTGTTTCTTCAATTCCGTTATAGTTTATTAATTGTTTGTTTGTTCAATTCTGTTATAGATTATTGATTGTTTGTTTGTTCAATTCTGTTATAGATTATTGATTGTTTGTTTCTTCAATTCCGTTATAGTTTATTGATTGTTTGTTTCTTCAATTCCGTTATAGTTTCTTGATTGTTTGTTTCTTCAATTCCGTTATAGTTTATTGATTGTTTGTTTCTTCAATTCCGTTATAGATTATTGATTGTTTGTTTCTTCAATTACGTTATAGTTTATTGATTGTTTGTTTCTTCAATTCCGTTATAGATTATTGATTGTTTGTTTCTTCAATTCCGTTATAGATTGTTTGTTTCTTCAATCCCGTTATAGTTTATTAATTGTTTGTTTGTTCAATTCTGTTATAGTTTATTGATTGTTTGGTTCTTCAATTCCGTTATAGTTTATTGATTGTTTGTTTCTTTAATTCCGTTATAGATTATTGATTGTTGGTTTCTTCAATTCCGTTATAGATTGTTTGTTTCTTCAATCCCGTTATAGTTTATTGGTTGTTTGTTTCTTCAATTCCGTTATAGTTTGTTGATTGCTTGTTTCTTCAATTCCGAAATTCTTTCAAAAGAGGTCTCGTAAAGCGAGGTATGTGTGTATTATATGCAAATTATTGTGATTATGGAAATTTGAGTGCGGCATTGCCTAGCTCGCGCAAGGGCGGCACAATATCTAGAGACGGCCATGCCCTTGGTATTCAATATCAGTCCAATTGCAGCACCCAGGCAGGGGGGCGTATATACTGCCTGGAGTCCGGTCTGTCCTATCCGGCTTCACAAATCATTCAAACAGATTAGATCGGCTTTTAGAACAGAAATACTAATTAATACAGATTCATAAATTTTAAGTAAAGATTGGGTAATTTCAACTTTAACTTAAAAAATAAAAGGTAAGCAAGTAAGTGGTGATAACTTGAAATTAAAGAATTTTTAAAATTATGCTGGAGTCATTTGAAGTTTTGTAAAACTCGCGAGTAAAAACAATTTTGGATAACAATTCTGCGATATAATAACTTTTTTCCGCATATAAATAAAATAACATCTGCGGCATTTGTCTCGACTAGGTGTAATACTTAGACTAGGTAATGATTGTATTTATTTAACACTTTTATTGCAAATAGAATTTGGCGGGATTATTGCCAGGCAGCAATCTCTTCCAACCAACCAAACAAATTAACACTTGCCTTACTGTGTCAAAAAATTCCGCCAGCCACCGTGCTGAACGCTAAGCGTCCAGTTAAAAATGTATGTTTTAAATTAAAATTATGCAAAATCTGCTTGGTTAATTTTTGCTTTTAGCTATGAAAATCCTTTACTTAACACACACACAGACTACCCAACATACACACGTTATCCAATACACACCCGCACATGCCGGTCGTTGGTTTAATTCAAAATAATTATTTCTGTTGATATTGATCAACGTTTTTATTTCGTAATGACATCATTCAAATCATAGAGGTTTTGATGAGGAATACATAAAGTATGAAGACCGTGCAATCATTATATTTGAAGAAATAAAATAAAATATAAGTCCTGGTCACTCGCTATCCATCACAGGGCGCCAAGTGTTAATAGCTGTCCCCACTAAATCCATGAACACATACATGAGCACATGCCCACAAACCCCACAAAGACGGATAATCACTCGAACATTCCTTTTCATATAAAGTGAGATATCATCAATCAAAATAAAAGGAAGGGATGGTGGAGAGGAAAGGAAAAATCAGAAATGAAACACGTTCTATTACTGACTAGAAATTAAGAGTTTTTTCAGTCGCTTCTTAAAGCACGCCAAGGACGGAGCGAGTCTAACATTGGTTTGTAACTGATTCCAGAGTCTCACTGCATGGACAGAAAAGGACGACGTAAAAAAAGAAGAGCTATGAACCGGAACGGTCAATAGATAATATTTATTTGAGCGTAACGCTAGTCTATGATCGGAAATAAGCTGATTATTCTATGCGACATACGAGAGGGCGGCGGGACAATCAAAGATATTATGCAAAAATAGCCGAATGTGAATTTTACCCTAGTCCAAATTTACTAAGCTTCCTCTTCTTCCCAGTGTCATGTCAGGTCCCCCCAACGTTGAATATCACCTGAGAGTAGGCATCTTTGTCCCCGGCAGCCCGAAAAAGATCCTCAACGCCCCTTATGCCAGTCCCACCAGGTATATTGCGGAGCCAGGAGATTTGCCTCCTGCCAACACCTCTTCGACCCTCTATTTTGCCTTGGATGATCAGATGCAGTAATTTGTACTTTGCTCTTCTAAGTGCATGACCCAAGTAGGACACCTTTCGGATTTTAATATTAGTCAGCAACTCTCTATCAACTTTGGTTCTTCGAAGAACCCTTGTGCTGCTGACCATATCCGTCCAGGGTATCCGTAGCATACTCGGAACATTAAAACCATTTTTTTTTAATTATTATACACATCACAAGAAATATACACAATTTGGGAAAAAAAACAACAGGTAATTTAATGTGGACACACAATTTTAATGGATCTGGGTTTGTTGCCTTTCATTTGTCGTGTCCCCAGTAAACTAGGCTTTTACCTGTATCTCACTGAGGACATATAGCATGAAAAAATAAATCAATACTTCTTTCCGATTTTTTATTTTATAAAACCCCGTTGCACATTCTCATCAACCTGACAAACAGTGACACTCAATTACATATGTATACATCACGCGAAATCAAACTCCTCACAATTCATCACTTCAGACAGACCAAAAACATTCATCCCTCAATATACCGCACATAATCATAAAAATATAAAACAACAAAAAACACCACACTCAAGAGCTCACACAAACCTGTTCCACAAGTAATTCCTCTTGCAAGCCCGAGTACTCAAACTCCTGTCGCAATAACAACTACGCTCCGATCGACTGCCTAAATTGTTTTCCTCCCTCTTTACCTTTATTGAATTCGGCACCCCGTTGTATGTCATGGGTGCTTAATAGGCATATTGATTTTGGGTAAAAGATGTTTTAACTCTAGGGATGGTGAACATTTCATTAGTTGCTAGTGCCAAAGAGTAGATGATAGCGCCAAAGAATGGATTTGAAATGTAAATTGGCAATGTTCAGGACCCGATACTCCCTGAAAAACTCCGCCGTGGGATACCGGGCAGGAAATTTATTAATTATTTTTATAATCAATTTTTGGGAAACCTGCAATATGTGTTTTTGGGTTAAGGTGCATCCCCCCAAACTGATATATTCGCAGCGAAGAAACTGATCAACAAAAACTCCACGATACTTTATATTATCAAATCAATACAGATATGAAAAATTAACGAGTGTTTTATTGTACACATGTTTTTATATATTCTATTCTTATCACTCCCTTCCATTGCTGAGACTTATTTATTTTATAATAATAATAATTATTATTATAGTTCCAATAATAATACATTTATAATGCATATAAAATTAACTGTAAACATTATTTATTATTATAGAACCCATTTGACACGCAACTCATAACGATAAAAAGAGTAACGAGGTGATGGCACTACGAAAGTACGTATTAATCTAACGAAATAATAGGAATCATTATGAAAATAATGATGGGTTCATCCCTGCGTAAAGAATTTCAATATTTTATCTCATGGAGACGTGAGTTTGGGTAATATGGTATTATCACGCTCTACTATAAAATCATCAAACAATAAGAAAAAGTTAATATTTTGTGGTAATATCTTTCAAATGTTATTATTTGACAGCTGTCTTGATATGATTATAAGAAAATATAATAATGGCAAATAATTATTAAGAAGTGATGACTTTACTGTTGAACAGGAAAATACAAATTTTAGTAGAAAGCATTTCATAATGAAATAGAACAAATAAATATGTATAGGTCATTTATTTTTCAAATGTTATTTTTTGACAGCTGACACTACTTGATATGATTATAAGACGTGAAATAACAATGACAAATATGGTGTTTTATTAAAAAGTGATGTCTTTACTGTTTGAACAGAAAAATATAATGATACGAATGATAATAAATTAAAATAAAATAAAAACTTAAAGCTAATTCATTTTTCAAATATGATTATTTGACAGCTGTCACTACTTCTTCTTCTTCGTCTTCCTCTTCTTATAGATCATGATCTGTTTGTTCTGCTTGTTCCCCTTCTTGCGACGTGGACTGCCAGCTGTCACGCCATCTCTTCGGAGGTCTTCCCGGCAACCTTCTTCCGGCTGGGTTCCCTTGAAGGGCGACACGTGGAAGTCTGTCGTCTTGCATTCTGTTTACATATTCGTTCCAGTATCGCCTCCGTTGTCTTCCCCACCTGACGATGTCTTCCGTACCACACTTTCTCCTTATTTCGGTGTTTCTGATTCTATCTCTTAGTGTGTTTCCGGTTACTACTTGATATGATTATAAGACATAAAATAACGATTACAAATAATTAATAAGAAGTAATGAATTTACTATGGAACAGAAAAATATAAATATCAAAATTAGAAAGCAATTTATACTGAATGATAATAAATTAAAATAAAATAAAATATCACAGCTAATTTATTTTTCAAATATGATTATTTGATAGCTGTCACTTTACTTGATTTGATTATAACACATAAAAAAACAATGGCGAATAATGTATTTATTAAGAAAGACTGTTGAACAGTAAAATAAAAATATGGAAAGAGAAAGCAGTTTATAATGAGTGAGTATGTTTGATTATACTCGTATTTACATATTTTCAGTTGAAACTTTGCCATACTTTATTCCGAAATAATCAAAGGGGAACATTATTTTGCTAACAGAACTGTAGAACATTCTATTACAGTTAGAACACCCTTGTCACTTTTAAATGTATTGTTTTGTGTTGTTTTAATTCGAATTGTGTTTCTTCTCTCTTTCCCTGGGTTTTTTTCTGGTTTTAAATATATATATATATATATATATATATATATATATATATATATATATATATATATATATATATATATATATATATATATATATATATATATATATATATATATATATATATATATATATATATATATATATATATATATATATATATATATATATATATATATATATATATATATATATTACCAAAACAAAAACATATATGTATTTACCATTCGAGAACACAAATGCTGTCACTCCCGTAATGCAAATGGACGGAGAAACATTACCAAATTGTGACTCCTTTAAGTATCTCGGGTCACTCATCCACAGCGATGGAGGATGTGCAGCAGATGTAACACATAGAATTAGTGTGGGATGGATGAAGTTTAGATCAATGACGGGAGTTCTATGTGATCCGAAAATGACAGTAAAGTTAAAAGGAAAAGTATACCAAACGATTGTCAGACCCGCACTCCTCTATGGCTCCGAATGCTGGACGATGTATAACTCTCACTTCAGGCGACTAGAAACTGCTGAAATGCGCATGCTAAGATGGTCAGCTGGTGTGTCTCTAAGAGACAAAAAAAAAGTTCACGCATTCGTGGAAGCCTAGGTGTTACAGACATCAACAGTAAGATGGAGGAGAGGTGATTGAGATGGCATGAGCACGTTGGACGCAGAGCACCCGATCACATTGTGAACCAGGCAATTTCCATGGATCTTTCTCGAATAACAACCAGAGGAAGACCAAAGAATTCATAGGTGGTGCAAAAAGATAACCTGATGCATAGGCACGGCCTGGGGGACGTAGTCCGGGACAGAAGAGCATACAACCTGAGGACGAGGTGAGGTGACCTCAACAGTCTTCGAAGACAGTGAGTTGGGATGGAGCCAGGGAGAAGAAGATATATATTACCAAAATCATAGATGATATCCTTATACCTCCGAATACCAGCCAGAAATTTTTTTTTTGTCATTCGAGGGGCAAAGCACAGGGCTCGAACCGGCGAACTTCCGCATGAAGGTCCATTGCATTACCGCGCAGCCATACATACACCTTACAGACTTTAATGAAAAAACGAAGGTTCAAAAGTAAACAAAGAATTGCATAATCGTTTGATTAACTTTTAGTTGGCGTCAGTAAACTACAGTTAGTCAAACAACTGAAGAAATTGTTATAAAGTTGAGTGTGTTTGAATTAAATTCAAGAGTGTAGGAAGATTTTTAAGTTTAATATTTATAATAGGTAATATACTTGAACCTTAAATGTAAACATTGGTAATACAAAAAAAAAGGTTAACTTTTACAGTTACGGAATAAGGTATTACAGTCTACAGGTAAGTAGGTTTTTTTAAATATTTTCCTATTTATTTTATTTTCATTTTATTTAATTAACGACACAAGTGTCTTTTATATATTAGGTGTTAACATAAGTTGTATCCGTTTTTTTTCAAATTTAAAAATGAGCACCAAAAGTAAAACAAAATGGTAAATGTTATACGTCATTCAAAAGAAAATTTTCTGCTCTATAAGATATTGTGTTTGCTTTTACGTTATATATATTATTTTATTTGATTACAAGCCTTCAAAATGGAATGTCAAGTAGACGAAAGTGAGCATTTTCGACACCTTCTGTTCGCGTTCAATCGAGGAAATAAAGCTGCCAAAGCTGCTCGCGATATTTGCGAAGTGTAAAATGAAGATTCTATGAATGAAAGGACAGCTCGTCGATGATTTTTGCGTTTTAAAGACGGTAATTTCGACCTGAAAGACATGTAGCGTTCCGGACGACCAGTGGACTTCGATGAGGACCGCTTAAACCATATTATTCATGAAGATTCCTTTCAAACCACCGTATAATTGGCTGAGCTGATGAATTGTAGTCACATGACTGTATACCGCCATCTACCATCTGTCCTTTCTTTCATAGCATCTTCACCATGCAATTCGCAAATATCGCGAGCAGCTTTATTCCCTTGAATGAACGTGTCGAAAATGCTCACTTTCGTCTACTTGACATTCCATTTTGAAGGCTTGTAATCAAATAAAATAATATATGTAACGTAAAAGCAAACACAATATCTTGTAGAACAGAAAATTATCTTTCGAATGACGTATAACCTTTATCATTTTGTTTTACTTTTGGTGCTCATTTTTAAATTTGAAAAAAAAAACGGACACAACTTATGTTAACACCCAATACAAATGAACATATGACAAGTTATACACATAGTTAAAATTATTGACAAAAAATGCAAAATTTTGTCTGAAACTAACATTTACAGGAGATACAAAAAGCAGTACTCATAACAAATTACAGTCTAAGGGCACGCATTTCTATATAATTTATTCGGCTGTTTTCACCTTTTTCTGTAATAAACTTTTTTTTTTTTAATAAATATGGCCAAAGTCATAGGTATCCTTATACCGTTGTACACTAGGCGGAAAAAGTAACTGTGTCGTTCGAGGGGAGTAGCACAACGCGGGGTTCGAACCGACGACCTTCTGCACGAAAGTCTAGTACATTACCGCGCGGCCATGCACCTCTTTTTTTCAGTTTTTAATATATCAGAATGTTTTTTTTAACCTGGCGAGTTTATTGCCATGTGGTAATCTCTTCCAACCAACCAGAAAGATGTTTATATTGGCCCTAAGTGTTAACCAAACTGGAATCCTATTTAAAAAAATCTAGGTTCCAGCGTGGATCGAACCCGCAACCTCCGAATCGGCAGACAAGTGTCTTACCACCAGGCCACGGAGGTCGTAATGTTATTTCAGAATGAAACACTTGATAATTCAGTTTTTAATATTTCAGAATATAACAAAACAACTCATCTTTCATTGACTCTAGTTGACATAACTCCTCAGTAAGATACAGGCAAAAGCCTAGTTAACTGGGGACACGACAAATGAAATGCAAAAAACCCAGATGCTTTAAAATTATGTGTCCACATTAAATTCCCTGTTCTTTTTTTTCACAAATTATATACTCGTAATTAAAAAAAATTGTCAAATATACTCGTAAATAAAAAATAATAATAAATAAAAATACTGCAGCGAACTCTTCTTCGACTTATTTAACACATCAGCCTTAACTTATTTAATACACGACAAATGAAATGCAAAAACCCAGATCCATTAAAATTATGTGTCCACATTAAATTACCTGTTGTTTTTTTTTTCACAAATTATATACTCGTAATTAAAAAAAATTGTCAAATATACTCGTAAATAAAAAATAAAAAATAAATAAAAATACTTCAGCGAACTCTTCTTCAGCTTATTTAACACACAGCCTTAACTTATTTAACACGTCAGCCTTAATTTATTTAACACATTAGCCTTAACTTATTTAACACATCTGCCTTAACTTATTTAACACATCAGCCTAAACATATTTAACACATCAGCCTTAACTTATTTAACACATCAGTCTTAACTTATTTAACACATCAGCCTTAACTTATATAACACATCAGCCTTAACTTATTTCACACATCAACCTGAACTTATTTAACACATCAGCCTTAACTTATTTAACACATCAACCTTAACTTATTGAACACATCAGCCTTAACTTATTTAACACATCAGCCTTAACTTATTTACCACATCAGCCTTAACTTATTTAACACCATCAGCCTTACCTCATTTAACACATCAGCTTGAATTCATTTAATACATCAGCCTGAACTTATTTAACACACCAGTCTTAACTTATTTAACACATCGGCCTTAACTTATTTAACACCATCAGCCTTAACTTATTTCAGACATCAGCCTCAACTTATTTCACACATCAGCCTTAACGTATTTAATACATCAGCCTTAACTTATTTAACACATCAGCCTCAACTTATTTCACACATCAGCCTTAACTTATTTAACACATCAGCCTTAACTTATTTAACACATCAGCCTTAACTTATTGAACACATCAGCCTTAACTTATATAACACATCAGCCTTAACTTATTTCACTCATCAACCTGAACTTATTTAACACATCAACCTTAACTTATTTAACACATCAACCTTAACTTATTTAACACACCAGCCTTAAGTTCACATTCATCCCTTATCACTTCATGTCGTACATTCGGCTCCTCTAAATATTTTTCCACATCCACATTCCATTCTCATTTATCAAAGTTGGCACCAAAGTACTAGTGTTGACTATCATCTTAGCAGATTTTAATACATTTAAGTTTAAGTATATTATGTTTTAGTGTCCCATAAGGCAGAAAATTCCACGCCACAGGACCAGAAACGGCGAAAGCATAGTCATAATACCCTACCTTATTTTTATATCCATTTTGGAACAATCAATTTATTAGATAAAAACCAAAGCGATCTCAAATTATTTCTCTTATCCCGAAGGAACAACTCTCAGACACAGATTTAAAATATATAATGGAGACAACTGAGTGACACTGTGGATGTAGTCTCGGCACCGCCTTCTTCTTCTTCCCAGTGTCATGTCAGGTCACCCCAACGTTCAATATCACCTGAGAGTAGACATCTTTGCCTACTGCCAACACCTCTTCGGCCTTCTATTTGCCCTTGGATGATCAGGTGCTGTAATTTGTACTTTACTCCTCTAAGCATATGACCCAAGTAGGACACCTTTCGGATTTTAATATGTTATTAGTCAGCAACTCTCTATCAACTTTGGCTGTTTGAAGAACCCTCGTGTT
Source organism: Odontocerum albicorne (assembly GCA_949825065.1). Classification (NCBI taxonomy): domain Eukaryota; kingdom Metazoa; phylum Arthropoda; class Insecta; order Trichoptera; family Odontoceridae; genus Odontocerum; species Odontocerum albicorne. The sequence goes on from OX463867.1 coordinate 6,649,235, forward strand.
GCTGACCATATCCGTCCAGGGTATCCGTAGCATTCTCGGAACATCAAAACCAATTTTTTTAAATTACTATACACATGACAAGAAATATACATAATTTGCGAAAAAACAACAGGTAATTTAATGTGGACACACAATTTTAATAGATCTGGGTTTGTTGCCTTTCATTTGTCGTGTCCCCAGTAAACTAGGCTTTTGCCTATATCTCACTGAGGACATAAAGCATGAAAAAATAAATCAATACTTCTTTTCGATTTTTGATTTTATAAAACCCCATTGCACATTCTCATCAACCTGACAAACAGTGACACTCAATTACATATGTATACATCACGCGAAATCAAACTCCTCACAATTCATCACTCCAGACAGACCAAAAACATTCATCCCACAATATACCGCACATAATCATAAAAATATACAAAAATATAAAACAACAAAAAACACCACACTCAAGAGCTCACACAAACCTTTTCCACAAGTCATTCCTCTTGCAAGCCCAAGTACTCAAACACCTGTTGCAATAACAACCACGCTCCGATCGACTGCCTAAATTGTTTTTCTCCCTTTGCCTTTATTGAATTCGGCACCCCATTGTATGTCATGGGAGCTAAATAGGCATATTGCTTTGGGGCAAAAGATTTTTAACTCTAGAGTTAAAAATCTTTTGAATTCATCCCTAGGGATGGTGAACATTTGATCAGTTGCCATGCGTGTCGTGTGTCTCTGCTGAGTCTGCATCTTCCCTTCCTCTCGATGATAGTGCCAAAGAATGAATTTGAAATGTAAATTGGCTATGTTCAGGACCTGATACTCTCTGAAAAGCTCCGCTGTGGGATACCAGGCAAGATGTTTATTAATTATTTTTTATAATATTGTAATTTTTTGGGAAACCTGCAATATGTGTTTTTGGGTTAAGGTGTATCCCCCCAAACTGATATATTCGCAGCGATTTGAAGAACCCTTATATTGCTGATCAAATCCGTCCAGGGTATCCGTAGCATTCTCCGGTGCATCCACATTTCGAATGCTTCCAGTCGGTTCATACTACCAACTTTGAGGGTCCATGATTCCACTCCATATGATAACACTGACCAAACGTAGCATTTGACTAACCGTTGTCGAAGTTATCGGCACCGCCTAGCAGTATGAAAAAGAATCCTGGCTGAAAATCTTCCTTACTAATAAATCAATTTATATCAGAGCCTCATTGGTTGAACAACTAACGGTGATATCTGTGTTGCAAGTGTTTTAATCGTGGGAGAATTTTTTGTAGCAAAGAAATTTATAAAATAGATAACAAAAAACCGAATAACAATGTTTTAGACATTCCTTTAATTAATTCTTTTATTGTACCATAGCACGCACTTGTTAGTCGACGCAAACGACTAAAATCAATCAAATTAAATTGCCCATCCATTGGATCTAACGAAATTAATTAAAGCCTTTAAAATACATCATCATGATTTTTAACCAATCCGGTCCACACGGTTAACTCGTTGCATCGGTGTATTTTTTAATTTTTTTGGATGCAATAGATATATTGCATAACCATCATTTCGTTTATCTCGTTAGAACAGGTGGGAAACCTTTTTTCTATATACTCGTATTAGGTGTTAACATAAGTTGTGTCCGTTTTTTTTTTCAAATTTAAAAATGAGCACCAAAAGTAAAACAAAATGGTAAATGTTATACGTCATTCGGAAGAAAATTTTCTGTTCTACAATATATTACACATTTTCCTGGACAAATTTCAGCTACTTTCCATCTACAATAATTCTTGGTTTTGTGTTAGCAAATTTGATCATGTGAAAATAATTATTGGGTGTTAACATAAGTTGTGTCCGTTTTTTTCAAATTTAAAAATGAGCACCAAAAGTAAAACAAAATAGTAAAGATTATACGTCATTCGGAAGAAAATTTTCTGTTCTACAAGATATTGTGTTTGCTTTTACGTTACATATATCATTTTATTTGATTACAAGCCTTCAAAATTGAATGTCAAGAAGACGAAAGTTAGCATTTTCGACACCTCCTTCTGTTCGCGTTCAATCGAGGGAATAAAGCTGCCAAAGCTGCTTGCGATATTTGCAAAGTGTACGGTGAAGATGCTATAAATGAATGGACAGCTCGTCGATGATTTTTGCGTTTCAAAGACGGTAATTTCGACCTGAAAGACATGGAGCGTTCCGGACGACCAGTGGACTTCGATGAGGACCGCTTAAACCATATTATACAAGAAGATCTCCTTCAAACCACCGTAGAATTGACTGAGCTGATGAATTGTAGACTGTATATCACCATCTTAAATCAATGGGAAAAGTCCAGAAGTTTGGCGCTTGGGTTCCACATGTTTTGAGTGAAAACAACAAAAATCAATTGTCGAACGTTGACGAACCTCAATTGAACGCGAACAAAAGGAGGTGTAAAAAATGCTCACTTTAGTCTACTCGACATTCCATTTTGAAGGATTGTAATCAAATAAAACAATATATGTAACGTAAAAGCAAACACAATATCTTGTAGAGCAGAAAATTTTCTTTCGAACGACGTATAACCTTTGCCATTTTGTTTTACTTTTGGTGCTCATTTTTAAATTTGGAAAAAACGGACACAACTTATGTTAACACCCAATAATTATTTTCACATGATCAGATTTGCTAACACGAAACCAATAATTATTGTAGATGGAAAGTAGCTGGAACTTGTCCAGGAATATGTGTATTTGGGCCGACTTAGTTCCTTTGTAGAAGACATATCGGAGAACGAAGGAAAACACTTGCATGGAGCTCATTTGGACGTTTGAACAATACCTTCTAAAGTAATCTTTGAAGGAAAAGGTCTACAACCGGTGTATTCTTCCAGTGTTTGCGTAATACTGTGAGATGCTTACAGCAAAAAGGTCTACAGCCGGTGTATTCTCCCAGTGCTTGCGTAATACTGTGAGATCCTTACAGCAAAAAGGTCTACAGCCGGTGTATTCTCCCAGTGCTTGCGTAATACTGTGAGATGCTTACAGCAAAAAGTACACAAAAGCTTCAGACAGCACAAAAGAGCATGGAGAGATAGATGTTTGTTGGGATATATTAAAGAGACCGTAAACGAAACTCTTGGATTTGCAACACAACAATGATAGAAGACGTAATAAACATGTGCAAGAAGTTGAAGCGGTAATGGGCAGAACACGTAACCAGAATGTCAGATTCCCAATGGACGTCCGAAATAATCCAATGGTACCCAAGAGGCATAAAGAGGCCCAGAAGAAGACCAAAGGTACGTTGGATATATTAAATCAAGAAGCATGGCAGCATCACATCACACAGCAGCCATCGACGAGCACAAAACTGAACTATTTGGAGTCAACTTGGGGAGATCTTCATCAAGCCATGGATCGACCCAGGTTGACAATGATGATGACATGAATTAGTACAGTTGAAAAGACACCTGTCTTCTGACACAAAGGTTTGATTTACATTACCATTTTTGAATGAACATAATAATGACTATTTATACAGCGCCATTTAGAGCAAACTGTCCTCAAAGGTTTTTTAATTTGCTATTTAATCCCACAATTATTGATGGATTCAAAGTGTAACAACATTAATATTTTGAGTATAAGGATAGGAAAGTGGCGGCTGTGGCTAATAAGCTATATGCATATGTGCAGAAAAAATTTTTGGTAAGAAAACACAGAACACTTACCAAGAGAAGACGAACTACAAAGAAACCTTTGTAGTTCTTCTGAAATGTGAAAGTAACTCATTCGACTTAAGACATAGTGAAGTGTTCATATAAAGGGTATTTAAAATTGAGCAGTTTTTATTATTTTTTATGTAAAACACAGATGGCGTCGGAAACTTGCATGGGTCTTGTGACACTTGAGAAGTGTAATATATGACATTTATAAAAATTGAATCATATACAATACAACAACGCGTTCAAATTTTTGAATTGTTTTATCCGGAAACGGTGATGTTAATTGGCCACCAAGATCATATGATCTGACACCGTTGGATTATTTTCTCTGGGGTTACGTGAAAAATCAGGTCTATTTGAATAACCCCCGATCGATTCCTGAGTTGAAGGATAAAATTATTCGCGTTATTGGTGAGTTAGAACTGCAATTATGCCAAAATATCATCAATTTTTTTTACAAAAGAGTGGACATCTGTGGAGCTGTAAGAGGTGGACATTTGGCGGAAAGTATTTATGTTGTTTAAATGCCATACACTATACTTCAATGACCATTAAAAAGTTTTTTGAAATCAAAGCAAATTGTGTCAAGAATTAAAAAAAATTGAATTAAACAAACCCTCAATTTGAAAGACCCTTTATTATAATTAATTTTGATAAAACCTCTCAAAAAGCGTTGTATTCAAGTGCTTCCTAAAGATGCACACACCAACCGTATGTCATAATACCTCGCCCTATTAGATAGATTTACAATAGAACGATCAATGTATTCGATAAAAAGTAAAGCGATTTCAAAGCTCTGCTCTAATCCGAAGGAACATCTCTCAGACACAGATTTGAAACATATAATGGCGCACACGCCTCCCATAACTCTGGCAATAGGAGGCGGACCATTTAACACCATAAGACTAGCAACGGCTAAAGCTCTATCACAATACCCAGTCTTGTTGGATTGATTTGGAACAACCAGTTTATTAGAAGACACTGAAATTGACTTCAGAGTTCTATTTCTCTCCGAAGGAACATCTCTGAAACACAGATATATAATGGAGACACCCCATTAACCTTTCCCTTCCTGTGCTAAAAAAATCCGCGCGTACCGGTGCTGTGTATTCAATACACATGTAAAAACGAGCGATTTAAAATCGGAAAAATAAAAATATTCATAGTCAATCGCTTAAATTAATTAAAATTGATAATAATTGAAATTTAAATCAAAAGTGATAATAATTGAAATTTAATTGCTGAAAACATGAAAAAAACATCGGCCGACGTTCACAAAACGGGCAAAGAGACCAGCTCAAACGAATGCCCGCGATCTACTGAAGCGAGCAAACCATATACCGAAGTAGAGTGAGAGTGAGACGTGAATAGCGTCGCTTCCTCACCCATAGCGGTTTTTTAGAATGAATATACCTACGTCACACACTGGCACACGTTTGATTGTATTGGTGAATTTAGATATTCCCGATTTTCACAAAATATCTCTGATGTGGCCGATAAGTGCTAATTATTATTAATATTATTTTTTTCATTCAATGCGTTAATGTATTACGGAGGAATACCTAAAATCTGAACCCAGTATTTATTATATTTATAGAGATATTAAAGTTTTTAGAAGCAGTGTGTACTAGTTACACATCACAGGGAAGGAAGGGTTAATGGACTTGAACACAAAGAGACAAAGTTTGAAACTAATTCGTTATTGACACTTGATCTGTCTTGATCTGATGATATTGACAATGTTGATATTTTTAGAAACGGACAAATTATTATTATCAAATTGCTCGTAAACCACCGTTATTTTACCCAAGTCATGCCTTAAGGCTGTAAGTTTGTGATGTAAGGTAATATAAAGGCCCTTCACGGTTGTATTTTAGCCATTTTATTTTCATTGAACCAAGGCTTAACATTTCAAAGTCAAGTTCACTTAACCGATAGAAAAAAGTTTAAAAAAAAAAGTTCGTAAATTTTTTTTTACCGTAGAACATAATTTTAACTGATTATTTATTTATCAGTAGGAAAATAATATTTAAAGAAATAAGTTTATTTAGCGATATTTTGGTGTTTTGATTATTTTTGGTTGTTTTTTTATTTTTAATATATTGGGAAAAAATGGGGAAACTTTGCAGTGTTGCGGGACTGTTGATTATTTTAATGTTTTCTCAAAGTGAAGCAGTAGAACGTTCTGTGAGGGGTGAGTTATATATTTTTTGTTTGTTTTTATAACATGATTTGTATACATATCGACATGCAAAAGGCACACTATTTATATATCCTATGCGCCCAAATATTAAAAGTGTGCGCCCAAATACCAAAATAAAAAAAAATAAAAAAATGAATCGAGGGTTGTGTGTGCGTGTTAGTGCGTTATATTCTCGAGTTCGTCAAAAAATTTTACCATAGAACATAATTTTAGCTGATTATTTATTTATCAGTAGGAAAATAATATTTAAAGAAACAAATTTATTAAGCGATATTTTGGTGTTTTGATTATAAGGTTGTTTTGTCTTTTTTAATATATTGGGAAAAAATGGGGTAACTTTGCAGTGTTGCGGGACTGTTGATTATTTTAATGTTTTCTCAAAGTGAAGCAGTAGAACGTTCTGCGAGGGGTGAGTTATATATTTTTTGTTTGTTTTTATAACATGATTTGTATACATATCGACATGCAAAAGGCACATCTTAATAAGCCTATTTATTATATATCCTATGCACTATTAAAAGTGTGCGCCCAAATACCAAAATAAAATATTAAAAAAAAAAAAAAATGAATAGAGGGTTGTGTGTGCGTGTTAGTGCGTTATATTCTCGTTAAATTTTAAATTACTTCTTAATTATTTTCATCTTTTGTATTGTGGTTTGTATTTATGAACATAGTTTTCCATCCGTGGTTTTATTTTTATAAAATTAGGACTCCTGTGCGTTTTTTTCTCTTTTCGCTGACAGTAAATCTAAAGTGGTTATTTGTGGGTTTACTTTTTAATTGTATCTGCCAATTCAATCTGTTATCTAGGCTATATTTTTACGTGTATACATGTTGTTAGCATGCTGAAAACATGCTTCAGTGTCACCAGGTAGCTCAGATGTCTGCAGGAGGAAGCGCATCTAGAATCGGGCTGTTCTCTCACATACCACATGATCGATATATAGTAGAGGAGCAGATCGATTTGTGAAGTTAGAATGGCAAAAAGGTCTTCGACTAGAGATCCAATAACGATGAGGATGTGTATGGGGTGAGAAATAGCGAGTTGTAAGGAATATTAAATAATGTTCAGCTTTTTTCTTAGTCTACATGTACGAGGGTAGTCCCAAAAGTACCCGACCTAACAAAGAAAACACAAAAAAATTTGGAAAAAATATATTTTTATTTCTCAAAATAGTCTCCTTTCAGCTCGACACACTTTTCCCAGCGATGTTCAATAGCTTCGATACCCTGTTTATAGTGAGAACCGTCGAGCGCCTCAAAATAGCCATCAACCGCAGATTCCTACGATGTTCGTCCTGGCAGCTCGTACGGCCTCGTTTAAACTCTGCCACCCAATATTTTACTGTTGTAAACGAAGGAGCAGACTCCCCCAGAGTAGAATCTAGCTCGGCTTTGATATTGGTTGGACTTAGACCTTTCAAATGAAAGTATTGTATCACATAACGATGACCAATTTTTTCCATGTTTACAAATTCACTGACAGCGTTCACTATTGAATGCGTGATGTAACAAACTCTTGCTGCAAGTTTAAGTGAACAGCATATGTCAAAGTGCGTTCAATTTTTTTTGGGACAATCTGTAACATAGAATTATATAATATATTATTAAAAGTCAAAATGTATTATACGAGTATATTATACTCGTATAATACATTTTGACAGAACCTCCCAAAAAAGCACTCTCCTCGAGTATTTTCTAAAGCTGCACATACCACCCATTTCTCAGTTTAGATCTTGATATATCCAATTGAAATACTACTACAAAAAAAGAATGTCGTCCAAAAATAAATATTTGAAATTAATTTAATATTACACAATAATACAATAATATTAGGTTGGTTGTCCGAACGAAAACATCGTTTTTTAATGACAGAGGTAGATCGAAAAAAAAATGTATTCTCTTATTACATCGATACAATATATTCTCTTTCGGTAGACACAACCTTCTTCCATCTATTTATTACATCGATACAATATTTTCTCCTTCGGTAGACACAACCTTCTTCCATCTATTTATTACATCCATACAATATTTTCTCCTTCGGTAGACACAACCTTCTGCCATCTATTTAACAAATTTTTAATGCCGTCAGAATACAATTTAGTAGATTTGTAGGCTAAATATTCCTCGATGCTTTTTTTCACTTCTAAAGTGCGAATTTTATTTCCAGCTAAATAGTGTTGTATAGATCTAAATAAATGATAATCTGAAGGAACCAAATCGGGACTATATGGTGGGGGAAGAATAGTTTTCCATCCAAGCTCCTTTATTTTATTTTCAGTCATCTTCGATGTATGGGGTCGGGCGTTGTCGTGTTGCAATAAAATTGAATGTCGATTGAAAAAACCAGGTCTCTTTAGCCTTATTGCTGCATTCAAATTTTCGAGTTGGGCACAGTATACTTCACTCGTAATTGTTTTACCGTAAGGAAGGACTTCGTGATAAATTATGCTTTTTGCATCCCACCATACACTCAAAAGCACTTTTTTTAGTTAGACCGGTCAAGAGGTCAGTTTCGCTACCTGGCCCTTTGAAAGCCATTAGCATTTACGTCGTTGGTTCGAATATAGCACCCACTTATCGTTTCCGGTCACTAAGTTGGGTAAAAACGGAGTGCTTGCGTACCGCTTTGGTCTCATCAGTTAGATCGTGCGGTATCCATACGCTCTGCTTCACAATCTTGCCAATTTCTTTAAGATGTTCTTGCACACTAGATTTTGAGTATCCAAGCTGTCATAGTCAGTGTTAGATTTGATTCGATTTCTGTACGCAATACATCATCATCCACTTTCACTACTTTTTCACTTCGAGGATTGTTTTTAGATGAAAAACACTACTTTTAAATTGTTCAAACCACCTTGTAATGACTTCGTTTGTAGTTTTGTTCAATGGTTGATTTTTAACTTTTGTACGTTATTTTTGTTAATTTTTCAAAGTATTTATTTACAAAGTGTGTTTTCATGTATTCTTTGGTTATTGGCGGTAGTTTTGCGGCATAATACGACGTTTATATAGACTTTTTACGGTTTTATTTTATAGTTTATTTACTTTTTGCGCTTTATTATACATCATACAGATAATTTGTTGATTTTAGTTTACAAAGTATATTATATTCCACTCTATTTATAAGTAAACGTGTTTTCTGTGTCAAGTTGTGACAACCCTGACATTTTGTGAATATTTCAACTGTGTTTTTCTGAGTGTACGGCAGCTCAAATGCCCCACGGTGTACATATTTAGTAAGTTTTTATAATATCCTTTATATCTGTATACAAAAAATCTTAAAGGGTTAACCCACCTTTGAAATAAACACTAAAATAACGTTCTTCAGATGTCAACTGATGAATAGAATACAAAACACGTCTTGCAGAGCCAACTACTGGAGCACAACTGATGGTCAAAAATGGCCATGTCATTTTCGTCCGGACAACCTAATATAACTGTAGCAATAACAAAATAAACACATTAAAATTACGAAAAGTCTACTGTTATTGACTAGAATTAGAACCTATTAAAAACAGACTTTAAGTATAATGGAACATTGTGCAAGGCTTCAGGAATACCCAAACAGCCTTAAATCTATTTTACTTAATACATCATCAGCCTTAAGTTAAATTATCTTCACATCCTTTAATTTATCACTTCATACCGTATTCTGTTATACGCTGTCACCCCGTGTACTATTCTGTTATACGCTATCACCCCTTGTACTATTATTCTCAACTAAAACTTATGACTTCTTTTCCAGGTATATTTTCTTTGGACTCAGGGGAAGCTTGCGTTGGTAATGACCGACTAACTCAAGGAGTCTGCCTATCCCGTCCGGAGTGTGGCAGGCAAGGGGGGAAAGTGGTGGGGTACTGCGGAGTCTTCAGCACCTGCTGTTCCTGTGAGTATCTCTCAAGGTCTCCTCTCAAGAACCTTCAGTCAATAAGTCACGTGAAGGTATTTATTAACCCTTCCTGTAATGTGATGTGTAACTAGTACACATTGCTTCTAAACACTTTAATATCTCTATAAATATAATAAATACTGGGTTCAGATTTTAGGTATTCCTTCGTAATACATTTACGCATTGAATGAAAACAATAATATTAATCATAATTAGCACTTATCGGCCACATCAGAGATATTTTGTGAAAATCGGGAATAAATTCATCAATACAATCAAATGTGAGCCAGTGTGTGACGTAGGTATATTCTTTCTAAAAAACCGGTGAGGAAGCGACGCTATTCACGTCTCACTCTCACTCTACTTCGGTATATGGGAACGCAAGAAATAGAATCTCAGTTCGCTCAGTAGCTTGCGGGCTTTCATTCGAGGGGGTTGTTTCGCCCGTTTTGTGATCGTCGGTGGATGTTTTTTTCACGTTTTCAGCAATTAAATTTCAATTATTATCACTTTTGAGTTTAAATTGAATTAATATAAGCGATTGGCTATGAATATTGTTATTTTTTCGATTTGAAATCGCTCATTTCTACATGTGTATTGAATACAGCACCGGAACGCAAGGATTATTTTAATACCGGAAGGGAAAGGTTAACAAAGCAGAGAAATAAAGAACAGGAAGACGAAGACAATTATGGTTTCGAAACGTCTCGTAAGTAGGAGTGTAAACGATAGTTGTAGTATGTAATATTGTTGTCACATTTATTTTTTATTTCATATTTCTCAAAAACTATTAACATATACCATATAACTGTAATAATATTGACTGACAGAAGAAAAATGATCAATCTCACAACATTATAACAGTCAACACCTAGGATCTATTCGATCTTCTCTGAAGTTGTATTATTTTACACTTTTGTTGTATACAGTACAACCTGGCGAGTGCATTGCCATGTGGCAACCTCTTCCAGCCAACAAGAAGGAGGTCTTAAGTGTAAACTAGACTGGAATCCTTTTTTAAAAACTCTGGGCTGCAGCGTGATTTGAACCCGCAACCTCCAGGCTGACAGACGAGTGTCTTACCAACTAAGCCACGGTAGTCGAAGTTCATCCAAAGTGAAAAGAAACTAATAGCAGATTATTGTCGATAATAAAATTAAGGTGTATAAATAACAGATGTCGCATTACTTTCACTTTTGTAATAATTCAATTTGATAATTCAAACAATTTCATTTCATTCTTATCCTGATGTAGTGTTGAATAAATAATTGTCGCGAGTTTTATAGTTTTGATATTCAGCTGTCAGTTGATGTGTCGGGAAGTATTGTTGTGTTTAATGAGGTATTTTATTTGAGAAATTGATATAAAATGTGTAATTGGTAGTAAAACGTTAACCCTTTGAATATTTTATACACGAGCACTGTTTTATGTTAGAAAACGGTTAATCGTCTAGTTATATAAGATTATCAGCTCACATTGTAACAATCCAAAATAACTCAGCTTGTCAGGCTTCACATAAGTGTATTGTATGTGGCAATATCTACCAACCAACCAGAAAAAATGTTTGAAAGACCTTAAGACCTAACTAGACTAGGTCTAGTCTTCACTTAAGGTCTTTCAAACATTTTTTCTGATTGGTTGGTAGATATTGCCACACACAATACACTAATGTAAAGCCTGACAATCTGAGTTATTTTGGATTGTTACAATATGAGCTGTAAATCCTATATAACTAGACGATTAACCATTTTAAAAATATGGGTTCCGACGAAAATCGAACCCGCATCCTCAGGGCTGAGAGACAAGCGTCTTAACAACTTAGCCACGGAGTTCTTAGTGTATTTTATTAGCAAAATATTTTACACTTAAACCTAGCTATACAGAGGAAGAGATGCGTTTCTTAAAATTGGTCGAATACGAATATGAAATTTATTTTTTCAATATAAATGTTATTTCCAACATTACATTACATTTAATTGAAAATGATAACTAAGGTCATGGGTCTGAGCATTACATTCAACAATTGTTAAACTTGGTATCTAAACCTAAGTATCACCACCTGGTCGTTGGTCAAAATGAATTAAAAACTTTTTAACAAGAATTATTTATCAATGTTTTCCAGTGGCAACATGTAACATCGTGACCAAAGCTAAAGACGCGGTCTTCTCTAACCCTCCACTGGACTCCAAGTCCACGGGGCTGGAGTGCTCCTACAACGTAGAGATCAACAACCCTCGAATCTGCCAGATCAGGATAGACCTGGAGATATTCTCACTGTCACAACCCACCCTGGTAAGTGTGTTAACAACTAGGCCGAGGTCACACCAAAGTGCTTCGTTAGGTGCTAAGCTAGTTTTTACGTGACTCATATACTAGGTGACTTCATGCCTGGCCACGCCAAAGTGCTACGCACAAATTCATTTGACAGTTGGGAGCGGTTGAGTCAACACACGATGTCACTCTCAAAACTAACCAATTTCATTACAACTTACCATCTTTATTTACTTTCTGTGCAAGTTCATTCCAAAGTGATTTTATTACAGGTACATTTTTGTATAATTTGCTCGATGCGTTCCACAAAGGCTCCCTTTTATACACAGCTGTCATTAAAACTTCCGCCATCTTGTAAATTAACCAACAAGTCTGTTCGCTAAGAGATTCACTCGATGACTAATCGTCATGCAACGTGGCGCGAAGCGTGCAGTGTGGCCACTGCGATAGTATACGGTACGTTGGTTCACTAGGATATGTCGCCTAACTCGCAACATAGCTCTAAGCATCAAGCAAGGCTCCTACCTGTGTGGCCGAGGCCTTAGTAATAATTAACAATTGAAGAATAAAACTCATAAACCACATAAAAACCATATTTTGATTTTTATTTATTTTTTATGGAAAAACAGTCTGTCAACAAGCGACAATATACCCATAAATGGCATATACGAGTATTATGTGAATTCAAACTAAAAATGATTCTGTTTTACAACCAAAGATGTCACTGGGCACATCTACACAAGCAGTTTACTTGAATACCGCACAGTTTTTTTCTTATAACTCTACGTATTTTTTGGTTCTTGAGTGGCTTATGAGTTTTACTCTTCAATTTATATAGCGCCGTTTAGAGAGCAGACTCTTCTCTTAAGGACGCTCTAACTAGGAATTCAAACTCAAATTAATAAGATTACTTGAAAATTATACGTAAGTTGACTGTAAGAGTAGGAAGATGGTACCCTACATGATATTAAGTGCCATTGACGACCTCCGTGGTCTGGTGGTAAGACGTCTGTCTGCCGATCGGGAGGTTGCGGGTTCGATCCCCGCCAGAACACAGATTTTAAGAAAATTGGATTCCAGTTTGGTTTTCACTTCATCTTTCTGGTTGGTTGGAAGAGATAGCTTTATGACAATAAGCTCACCAAGTCAAAAAAAAAGATACCATTAGGCAAGTGTATCGGACGAAGTGTATCGGATGCGTCACCTAAAATATGATGTATATTTTCTTGTTTTTTTTATTTTAAGATGTTTGTTTGATGTACTTGCTGTGTACCGACTGTAATGAAATGTTCCTTATGCGCGCCCTTCGCGAGAGATAGTATCAAAAGTCCGCCGGCCCATGCATGCGAAAACGTGCAAGATATGTAATATCTCGCAAGCCATGACGGCATGCACGGGCGAAATAGGTGCTTACAATGAACGATTGGCCGCACATAAGGAGCGCAAAACGTCAAAAAATACATTATCAGTTTATCTACGGTCTGTTGTGTTTTCCTTACGACCAACTTCTACCTGCTAAAGAGGAATCTCTTTACCCTGCTACTTTTCCCCGAAAAAGCATAAAGTGAACCGAAATCTTCGAGTATCGAGCGGCAACCATCTACCTATTCTACAGTCTTTCTACCGGTGTCGTACAGTAAGGTACTTCCCCGGATCTGCGTATGTTTAGTAAAACATATGTGCTAAAAAAGCACACTAAGGGAGGATGATCTCTACAAAAACCCTTTTGCAGAACTTCCAATATGTGTTAGTAACACATTCGGCTTCTGGTGGAATATAGTCCATGTGTGTAGTGTTCATATATAATCATAAATTTTGATAAGACCTCACGAAAAGGGCCGTCTTCGTGTTAAGGTGTATGCATGTAGTGTTAATTTATAATCATAAATTTTGACGCTATATTCACTCTTAGACAAATGAAAGAAAAAGCATTAGAATACAACAAACCAGCCTACCTCTGTTTAGTCCATCTTACAAAAGCTTTCGACAGGATTCGGTTGAAGGACCTTCTGAACACTTTATCCACAAAAATGATACCTCCATCACTCATCAATGTTGGAATCAGACAAGGCGATAGCGTAAGCCCATTTCCCTTTAACTACATAATGGATAATATCATTGCAGAGGTTGCATCTCTCAAGTTGGGGTACACTCTTGGTAAGGAAGCGGTGGGAATTCTCTGTTATGCTGATGACGCTACACTCATAGCTGAAAATAAAAATGGCTTACAGATAATGCTCACAAAGTTCGATGAATCCTGCTCAAAGTACAATATGATTATCTCCGTAGCAAAAACCAAGTGTATGACACTCTCCAAAGACCCACTAGAGTGCAGAATCTAAGTACGTGACGAGCCAATTGAACGAGCAACCCAGTTCAGATATCTTGGCAGCGAACTGCTCAGCTCTCATGACCTTCCCAGAGAAGTAAGGCCTCAGGTAGATAAAGCTGTAGTTGTGGCGGGCTGCCTGAGAGATTTCATATAGAGGAATAAAGATATGAGAACGGATAGCAAGGTACGCATTTATAAGACCTGTGTGCGACCTATCCTCACATATGGCATCGAAGCGAGGGTGGACACTGTCAGGACAAAAAGTATGCTAAGGACAACGGAAATGAGAACTCTGCGCGCTATTGCTGGGAAGACTTTGCGTGATCGTGTAAGGAACACCACAATCCGAGAGGTCTGTGAGGTTCAAGATGTGGTCAGATGTGGACGACAGCGTCGACGATACTGGTATCAACATGTACAGAGAATGAATTCCACAAGAATTCCATACATAGCTCTGCATGGGGTGCCGGATGGACGGCGTCCACCTGGGAGACCCCCGAAACGATGGAGAGATAGCTGGAGCTCAGCATCACAGGAGGACAATCCTGCAGTAACAGACTCTTGAGTCTACAGAAAGTTTAAGAAGTAAAAGAAGAAATTTTGACGAGTTGAACACTGCTGCATTAAAAACTCTTTCTAACAAAGATTGTTCATCGCAGCGACATGCTTGATTTTTCGATACTTTCAAAATAGACCGAGTAACTTAGCTCTTCTAGAGCTTCATTGATAGATGTTTTCTGTGATGTGCACGTACTGGCGGAGAAGTACGTAATAAACTGTTAAGTCAACATTGAAATCCTTGTTGCAGCAGAGGAGGTCCTGCATTTTTAAGAAGCAGCATCGTACCATCTCCATTCTTACTTTGATCTCATGAGATTGGTCCCATTCATCATTCAGTCAACACTGTTGATAGTTTGTGCTCGGAGTATCGGTCCGACTTTGGAACACCTTACTTCTTCATCGAACTTATGAGACGAAAGTGGGATATTTTATGGATATTTGATTGGGGTTTCAAGGAGAAAAACATGGTTGTAGAGAGGAAAGGATACATTTTTTTGCATGTATAAATGTTATAAAAATACATATTATACGTTACATATTAATCAACTTATATTTTTTATACGACACGCGCGTTTATATGTACATGCAGAAAGAAATTAAATAGATATATACCCAAATATAGATGGTGGTGGAGCGCAGAAAGTAGCGCTCCACCACCTTTAAAAAAAAAGCACTGGATACTACGTATCGGTGTAATATACCGATACGTAGTATATTATAATAAGTATTATAATATACTACGTATCGGTGTAATATACCGATACGTAGTATATTATAATAAGTATTATAATATACTTATTATAATAAGTATTATAATATACTACGTATCGGTGTAATATACCGATACGTAGTATATTATAATAAGTATTATAATATACTACGTATCGGTGTAATATACCGATACGTAGTATATTATAATAAGTATTATAATATACTACGTATCGGTGTAATATACCGATACGTAGTATATTATAATAAGTATTATAATATACTACGTATCGGTGTAATATACCGATACGTAGTATATTATAATAAGTATTATAATATACTTATTATAATAAGTATTATAATATTATACTACGTATCGGTGTAATATACCGATACGTAGTATATTATAATAAGTTTTATAATATACTACGTATCGGTGTAATATACCGATACGTAGTATATTATAATAAGTATTATAATATACTTATTATAATAAGTATTATAATATTATACTACGTATCGGTGTAATATACCGATACGTAGTATATTATAATAAGTATTATAATATACTACGTATCGGTGTAATATACCGATACGTAGTATATTATAATAAGTATTATAATATACTACGTATCGGTGTGACTTTGTAAGATAAATATTTTAAAAAGTACAACCTTTGTCTATACTTTCCTTTTATTAACAATAAATAATTTTTTTGATATGTTCGCTATCGACTCAATAAGGTTTTTTTTTACTATTTTAAGGATCCCGGCTCACTGGTAATGAGGCGCCAGTCTGTAGTGGAACGGGGCGAAGGCAATAACGAGGACGAACCCATCTTAGTTTCAGTCGATGATGGTGCCGAAGAAGTTGAAGAAGCGGTAACTATTTATTTAGCTTTATTCCTTCTTACAAGAGTTTCTGTATCCAGAACGACAGAATTAAATTATGAACGATCCCTGACTGTTCTACTCCTATCCAAGTAAGTTCCAGATTATTGAAATATGATCTTAAATAATGCCGTGAGGTTTTTCCTCTACCTAAATGCTGTAAGACTAATTACTATCAACAAGTAATAAGTCGATTCCCTTAATATCTCAAGTTTTTAGGCATCTGTGAGAGTAGACGTTCCAGGTGCCTAGGCAAACCATTTCAGGTGTAGAAAAGAGTACGCCAAGGCTGCATACTGTCGCCTGATTTATTCAAACATATATGGAGAAATCATCATGAGAAAAATAGTAGATGGATGGAATGGTAATTCTGTCATAGGAGGTCGTTAAATTTCCAATAAAGAATTCACAGACGATGCAACGCTTATAACCAACCACGAAGATGAGATGGCTGAGGTCCTTTGAAGGGTTGAAACAGATAATCATCAATTAGAACTAGAAATAAACAGAAGCAAAACAAGAGTCCTTATCGTGGACGAATTCGAGGCTCTGATTAGAAGTGACTCGCTAAGAGATTACGAAGAGGTCAACGAGTTTGTTCTTCCCTGGGGGATCCTATTTCGAGGAATGGACGATGTGAAGCAGATATCTGAAAACTGATTAGAACAGCAAATCAACAATCATAAGTCTGACAAGATATTGATACTAAGCGGTCTTAAACTGACAAGATATTGATACTAACCGGTCTTAAACTGACAAGATATTGATACTAACCGGTCTTAAACTGACAAGATATTGATATTAACCGGTCTTAAACTGACAATATATTGATACTAACCGGTCTTAAACTGACAAGATATTGATACTAACCGGTCTTAAACTGACAAGATATTGATACTAACCGGTTTTAAACTTACAAGATATTGATACTAACCGGTCTTAAAACTTACAAGATATTGATACTAACCGGTCTTAAACTGAGTATCCAAAATTGAACTAGTTAAGTATCTAGTATTCTCCATATCACTATGATATATAGAGTGGAAACATGAAATATGAGAAGTGTTCACGCCAAAACGTGACGTAACAAGTTAAAAAGATGGTATTGTCGCGAGTTATAACGATTTTGATGCGACGAACAAAATCGCATCGACGACCACAGTTGGGCACAGACCGTCATTCGGATGACACCGAATACATCAAGAGGGAAAATAGCAAGCAATACTCTTCAACAACGAACCAGTGACAATAAGTTTTCGACCACCGTGACCGACCTCTTCAGCCCGAACGAAGCTCCAGAGTCCTGGAACATCAGCAGAGATCAGCCCATATATCCGACTTCCGCCTTCAACCCCTGTGAGTACCAATTCCCTTTTCATCATCTGATGGTGTGGCGTTCGCTCCACCAAGAGGAAAGTAAGAAACATGATAGATGCCTTTGAGGGAAGGCGAGCATAAAGAAGATGTGCCATAAGATGGACGGATCAAATAGAGTTAAACGAATCCGCGCCGTAATCAATATGACCCAGGACCGCGAGGAACGGAGACAGGTGGTGCGTCAAGTTCGAAATATAGCAAAAGACAATGCTTAGCATTGAGCGCGTGATGAGAAGAATATCTCAAAAATGTATAATATTGAATCCGTTACGAAATGACATCTGTTTTTTTTTTTTCAGGAAGAAAGATCTCTTCGCACCGGAAGGGCATCTTCATTCGTAAGTTGTTTTATTTTATATAAAAAAATTCTATAACAATGCATTGAAACATCTCATGACCAGGAATGTAAAGTGACAGAATCGTTTTTTTTTTTTAATCACGCTGATCCGAACTGGATCCAGGATTCTCTCGACGAAAGAATGTCAGAAAATATTTGATCTTTTAACCGGTACTTATCGAGATGTTATTTAAATAAATAAAGGTTTATTGATAGTATTTAGTCAAACCCCGCGCAGTGCTACTCCCCTCAAATGACACGGGCATTTTTTTTGCCTAGTATTCGGAAGTATAAGGTTACCTGTGACTTCGATCATATCTATTATTTAAAACGCAAAAGAAAAAACAACATGCCGGTGTGCTTGGATTGTCTCACTTCAGGTGCGCCATCGAATCCGGTACAGTGGTGTTGCCAGTGAGTTTGCTGGTGTGTAACATCTCATTCACTTAAAAAGGAGAAAAATTAAGAAAACCGAAAACTCAACAGCATAGCTTCACTTTCCAATTGTATTGACGTTGGAATCGTGCATATATATCAAGATAAATCGCAGAAAATAAATTTAAGAGAGAAGCTATCAAAAGGTCTGGGCTCATCTCATAACAACCTACCAATCGAGATATACCCCACCAATATAGGGCGAGATGATCAGAGAACATCAGATGTTTTTCAGCACACACCCTAGGCTGAAAACATTTGGGCATGCGACTCTTTAAAAAAGGTAGTGTTTCTATTTAAATTCACCTCAAAATCGATGTACGGGTAATGCAAATTACTTGACTTTAAAAATGAGTTCAGTCGCGACCGATTTCTTGAGTGTATTTTCGTTGGCTGTCCGAATATACTTTTTAGATGTTAGAATTTTTAGATGCATTTAATATCTAATTGTAACTTCATTGGTTTTAGATGCATTTAATATCTAATTGTAACTTCATTGATTTTAGATGCATTTAATATCTAATTGTAACTTCATTGATTTTAGATGCATTTAATATCTAATTGTAACTTCATTGATTTGATATGGCATTGTGTTATTTTAGTCGTTCGCGTGCCGAGACGACGTATTCCAAGTGACCAACCTTCAAGCTTTCAGTGAGATAGTGCCGTCACTTTGTGGAGAGAACTCAGGACACCATTGTAAGTTTTTAAAATTTTCAATGATATTTTAATACGGTAAATACCACCAACAAAATTTCAATTTCAACAAAGTTTCCCAACCCAATCAAAATAAAATCAGAACAACCTCTTTCCCAGTTTCCCAGCATGTTCAAAATTCTTCGAAAGGAATTCTGATTTTCTTAAACGGTGAATTTAAACTAAAATTGCTATATCTAGGTGACTACGAGTATTAAGAATATTGTATTGAAACTTTATATATTTCTTTAAAATACTTTGATAATTTTGTTAAGTATGTTAATTGCGCCATCATTCTCCTTTGTGGGGAGCTACATCACACTCCTTACACATGTACCGGATATCACTTCTCTTATTGTGTGCAACACATCACATACATTGCAAGTTCTGTGGAGAGCTACATCACATTCCTTACACATGTACCGGGTCTCCCTTCTCTTCTTGTGTGCAGCACAGCACATACCTTGCAAGTTCTGTGGAGAGCTACATCACACTCCTTACACATGTACCGGGTCTCCCTTCTCTTCTTGTGTGCAGCACAGCACATACCTTGCAAGTTCTGTGGAGAGCTACACCACACTCCTTACACATGTACCGGGTCTCCCTTCTCTTCTTGTGTGCAGCACAGCACATACCTTGCAAGTTCTGTGGAGAGCTACATCACACTCCTTACACATGTACCGGGTCTCCCTTCTCTTCTTGTGTGCAGCACAGCACATACCTTGCAAGTTCTGTGGAGAGCTACACCACACTCCTTACACATGTACCGGGTCTCCCTTCTCTTCTTGTGTGCAGCACAGCACATACCTTGCAAGTTCTGTGGAGAGCTACATCACACTCCTTACACATGTACCGGGTCTCCCTTCTCTTCTTGTGTGCAGCACAGCACATACCTTGCAAGCTCTGTTGAGAGCTACATCACACTCCTTACACATGTACCGGGTCTCACTTATCTTCTTGTGTGCAGCACAGCACATACCTTGCAAGTTCTGTGGAGAGCTACATCACACTCCTTACACATGTACCGGGTCTCCCTTCTCTTCTTGTGTGCAGCACAGCACATACCTTGCAAGCTCTGTTGAGAGCTACATCACACTCCTTACACATGTACCGGGTCTCACTTATCTTCTTGTGTGCAGCACATGCCTTGCAAGTTCTGTAGGATTTTCCTATTTTATCAATTGATGGAATGCATATCAATATACTCATATGTTTAAAAAAGTAGTTTGACAATCTGTTTGGAGGATCCTGTAAATTCTTTATTCTATATGAATTTAGAGACTATAGTTAGTCCCAGATTCATATATGTCAAAGATTAATTACAAAGAAATCTTTGTAAATATTTCGGTATGTGATAGTAACACATTCAGCTTTAGACGGTGTGTAGTGTATTATGTAGTGTTCATATAACATCATGCATTTTGATGTTACCTCCGAAAAAGGGGTTTTTAAGTGCTGCCTAAAACTGCACACCAAACCCGTAATTCTAACACTAAAAGTAATACCACTCCACCTTATAAAGAGGTATACAACTCCACCTTGTAGCGATGCTCGTTACCAATTTAGCGTGTGTCCTAGTAGGACGTGCTGATGATGTTGATGTTGACATCGCTATATTCGTTTTAGTCGAATTCTGTGTTCCTCTTCGTTCGGGGTCATCAATTTAGCGTGGTGCTTAATTCGATACGTCGTCGTGATGATTTCGATTTGTTTGTATTTAAAATGAAATACAAATATTCAGGAATGCGAACGAAAATGAGAGTGAATAGCGGGTAAATAATAACAAGTCTTGACAGTTGAATGAATAATAATGTTTATTTGTCAACAAGTAGGTATTTTATAGTAGTGAGTGAATGTGCTCGCGATATATACTTTGTCTCACTCCTGCGCGTGCACTAGTGTAGCGGGTAGGATATTTATTTGTAAGTACACATTGTTGACGTTTCTAGTATGTGACAATTGTAGATAGTTCAGAGTTTGATTCATCGGTCGTTGACCCTGTATGTTTACAATTTATTTTAACAACAAATTATGTTTGACAATTATTTATTTATTTAGGGGACGTAGGTACGCTACAACCTTATAGAGATGTATACCATTCAACCTTATAAAGAAGTATACCACTCCACCTCAAAAAGAGGTATACCACTCGACCTTATAAAGAGGTATACCACTCCACATTATAAAGAGGTATATACAACTTCACCTTATAAAGATGTATACCATTCAACCTTATAAAAATGTGTACCACTCCACCCTATAAAGAGGTATACCACTTCACCTTATAAAAAGGTAAACCACTTCACCTTATAAAAAGGTAAACCACTCCACCTTATAAAGAGGTATACCACTTATAAAGATAAAAGCACCGAGATGATGGCACTAAAAATTCCATATTAATTTGACAAAATGTAATAATACGAAATATTGCAATTATTTAAATAACGAATTCCTGTATTTAAACACACGTTTAAGATTTTTTTCCAACAATGTACCTTTGTACCTAATCTACCCTTAACATATAAAACCAATGTACCTAATCTACCCTTAACATACAATATAAAACCAATGTACCTAACCCACCCTTTACATATTAACGTGTTCCCCGCGGGGAGCACAAACGCCTGTGATCTGACGACAATCCAAGTTTCAAATCACAAATACTGAAAAAAAATGACACAAAACCGGAATAAAAATTGAACTAAAATTTAAAATAATCTTTATTCTAGCGACATCTCTGAAAACCTTGTCAAATAATATATTAGTTTATGAGATATTGTTGAATAAACAGAGCGCCGAATTTTTTTGGTTTCTCAATATTTCCAGCATTAACGACCTGTCGCGCGGATCGAGTCCTGCGATGAATCTCTCTTACGTAAATAAACATTACTAAGTCTCTCTTACGTAAATAAACATTACTAGTGCTATATGCATTTGATTGGGTGAGTGTCATGAAGCATTGATTTGATCGTAGCATTCCTTTGTTTATTTTACGTAATGTTAAGTTTATCTCCTTTATTTAATGAGTCTCCTTAAGAGTAATGACTATTATTTATTATCAGAAAATTACTTAAGTGTCATGTTTACTTGGTGTTGTAATCAAATATCAGTGGTTCTAAACAAAATATGTGTTTAAACTTAGAAATTAAAAAACGCTGAAATTGTGCCGCGCACAGGATTCGTGGAATTTGATTTTTAACGCGGTGAACAGGTTAAACACACTGATGATGAAAATTTCTAAAGCTCTCGACTATACTATAACATATCGTTAAAATATTCGAAATCTTAAAATAATACACTGTTTTTTCTCATGTTTTTTTTCCTTTCAGCGTCACTAAGTAACGTATTGTCACTATCAAGTAAGCAATCAACTGACAGGTGTTTAAAACATTATTTTACGTTTTAGTGTACATTCGTGTGAACTCTTCTCTGAACAGTCGAGCTGCAAGAATAAACTTCAAGATCACCGACAGGACATTACGCCCTGACCTGTCCATCCCGACCTGGAGAATCAGAATAAGACAGTTGGAGTGCTACAACACCCGAGGGTCAGTAAATGTATATTTTTTAAGTAAATGTATAGTCTATTGTACATTAACCCTTCCTTCCCTGTGATGTGTAACTAGTACACATTGCTTCTAAAAATGTTAATATCTCTATAAATATAATAAATAATGGGTTTAAAATTTAGGTATTTCTCCGTAATACATATACGCATTGAATGAAAAAATAATATTAATAATAAAAAGCACTTATCGGCCACATCAGAGATATTTTAAGAAAATCGGAAATAAATTCACCTATACAATCAAACGTGTGCCAGTGTGTGACGTAGTTATATTGATTCTAAAAAAACCGCTATGGGTGAGGAAGCGACGCTATTCACATCTCACTCTCACTCTACTTCGGTATATGGGAACGCAAGAAATAGAATCTCAGTCCGCTCGCTTCTCTCGCTTCAGTAGCTCTCGGGCATTCGTTTGACAGGGTCTCTTCGCCCGTTTTGGGAACGTCTGCCGATGTTTTTTCATGTTTTCAGTAATTGAATTTCAATTACGAGTATTATCACTTTTGACTTAAAATTTCATCAATTTAAGCGATTGGCTATGAATATTCTTATTTTTCTAATTTTAAATCGCTCATTTTCACATGTAAACTGATGTGTATTGAATACACAGCACCAGAACATGCGGATTTTTTTAGCACAGGAAGTGAAAGGTTACCCATTTTAGAGTTCAAGCAATTGCGAAGGTTGGGGGAAGTTTAGAAGATGATTGACTGTATAGAGTTACAACAGGGCCTAGACTCTAGTTTCCTGGAGTGAGCAAAATTATCTCCTGTTCAACATAAATAAATATGTATGTGTATCCTATAGTCAACCGTTTTCACCAACCCACCATCAGTATACTATACAGGGAGTGGCATTAAACAGAGTTTCTGAATTCAAAGATTTGGGCGTGATGTCGGACTCACGTTCATTAACCATGTTTCGTGTTTGATATCGGACTGTTACAAACTACTCGGTTTTATAATGAGAATATCAAGAGAATTTAACAGTACCGATATCCTCCGAAACTTATATAATTATCTAATTAGAACCAAGGTGCGGTAGAAATAGACCAAGGAATGTAGGGTTGAATCAGGTGTATGATAATTTAACTTACATAATTATCTAATTAGAACCAAGGTGCGGTAGAAATAAACCAAGGAATGTTGGGTTGGATCGGGCGTATGATAATTTAACTTATATAATTATCTAATTAGAACCAAGGTGCAGTAGAAATAGACCAAGGAATGTAGGGTTGGATCAGGTGTATGATAATTTAACTTACATAATTATCTAATTAGAACCAAGGTGCGGTAGAAATAGACCAATGAATGTTGGGTTGGATCAGATGTATGATAATTTAACTTATATAATTATCTAATTAGAACCAAGTTGCGGTAGAAATAGACCAAAGAATGTAGGGTTGGATCAGGTGTATGATAATTTCAAAGAACGAAATGTAAAATCCAAGAGTTGTATAAGAAGATATATGGATCTAGAAGAGAGATATGTATCGCTATAGGAAAGTCTGGCGTATTCCCATCTCTGTCTACCCTAACAGAGAAACGGCGAGATGGAATATATATTTTTTTATTTATTGTATTTTACACATGACAAAAAATATACACAATTTGCGAAAAAACAACGGGTAATTTAATTCGGACACAATTTTAATGCATCTGGGTTTGTTGCCTTTTAACATATTTGTCGTGTCCCTCAGTAAACTAGGCTTTTGTATGTATCTCACTGAGGATATGTGTATGTTCATTTTCATTTCACACAAGGTCTATTTGATTATTCAATTATATCTATAATTTAAATTGATCATTTATAGGCTTTACAAGAGACCAACTTATCTGGAAGTCCTTGCTGCTAACTACCCCGTGAAGCCTTTTCTGGGGCAACCCCCCTTCATAGATGGGAAAAGCGAGCATGTCGAAGGCAGCGATCTGGAACACGGAAAGGAGGCACCGCCTCACAGGGAATCCAGGGAGGTTACTACGGCCTATGCTGACGAGTTTCTCATAGGTAAATTGATGAGAAATTATAAATTTAAAAAAAAATTGACTGACATCTTTTCCGATTTTAAAACACCTTCTTCTTCCCAGGTCATGTCAGGTCCCCCAACGTTGATTATCACCTAAGAGTAGACATCTTTGTCCCCGGCAGCCCGAAAAAGATCCCCGACGCTCCTTATACCAGTCCAATCACATATATTACGGAGCCAGGAGATTTGCCTCCTGTCAACACCTCTTCGACCCTCTATTTTGCCTTGGATGATCAGGTGCAGTACTTTGTACTTGGCTCCTTTAAGTACATGACCCAAATAAGACACCTTTCGGATTTTAATATTAGTCAGCAACTCTCTATCAACTTTGGCTCTTTGAAGAACCCTTGTGTTGCTGAACATATCCGTCCAGGGTATCCGTAGCATTCTCCGGTGCATCCACATTTAGAATGCTTCCAGTCGGTTCATACTACCAACTTTGAAGGTCCATGATTTCACTCCATGCAATAACACTGACCAAACGTAGCATTTGACTAACCGTTGTTGAAGTTTCAAGTTTAGATTATCATCGCAGAATACGCTACTCATTTTATTAAAAGTCGCACGAGACGATTCAATTCTGCACTTGACTTCCACTAGGATACTTCCGAGGTATTTAAATGTTTCCACTCTCTCTATATCAGCACCGTACAATGTAAGACGTGCTCCTGCGTGATCCTGCCGGCCAAACACCATGAACTTAGTTTTACTCACGTTCATGTCAAGCCCCAGCCTCACCCCAGCCATTAATTCTATCTATGGCGCAGGGTTTGAAGGCCGTCAATACTGTCTGCCAGAACAACCGTATCATCAGCGTACCTGATGTTATTGACGCATACACCATTCACTTTGACCCCCAGATTCAAGTTATATAGTGCTTCCTTGAAAACTATATCAGAGTACAGATTGAATAACACATAGGTGACAGAATACAACCTTGTCGGACTCCATTTGTTCAATTGGTATGCCTTTCGATTTGTTATTTTCCAATTTAATGACAGCTTCTTGGTTCCAGTACAGATTTTTAATAATATTTATAAATAATATTTAAAACACCACTTTATTATTATTTATAAATTAAGAAATATAAAAATTACCTCTGATCTGGTATCTGGGCAATGTTCAATTGCTGAGCACT